>JAQFVV010013466.1:0-116986 GCA_028023455.1 Epiperipatus broadwayi | reverse complement strand
CATCCAGAGTAGTATGCCGCTAACCATCCAACAATTAATGGCAGGTAGTCGGATAAAAGACATAGAAGAAATGATTGAATTTCTCACTACCTTGGATTTGAACCACTGGTCCAAAGAACCACCTGATAGAGGGCAAAGATTAGAAAACCCAAAGCCGCAGTCATCGACGACGAGAGATCGGTATTATCCACCTGACCTGGGGTGGTAAAAATATTAGACTCTTAGGACGGTTATTAAACGTATATGAAAATATTAAAATGAACTTGAAATAATGAACTTGGTTGAATGGAATGTACTTTAGTCAAATAGGGTTTTAGATAGAAATTTTGTTATATATATTATTGTTTTAATTACTATTACTCTTAAAAAATTTTTTTTTATATTATACTAACTAATCCTATTCTAAGAATTTTTTTTTATATATATACATTCAGTTTAACTAATTATTACTATGATTTTAACCAGACACGGACAAATTAGGCCATTTTAATTAAACTATAAATTCTAGATCCGGGTATATAAATTGTTCATTGCTTTATGTAATCTCTACTTTCTATATTTCAATATATCTGTAAAAACAATAATAATGTTTTCGTATTTAAATTATGTAATGTAAAAAATTTTTTTTTTCTCTTTCTTGCCTCCTTTTGTCCTTCCTTAATTGTTCATGGGAAGTACGGGGAAATGAAACAGTAAGATTCGTATTCGAATCTTAAGTTTCACCTTTTTCTGTCGTCTCTCACTGACCGGTCTATCCCACCCAAATTTAAACTTTTTGGTATCGAATTGTGTGTGTAGCAATATTAAAAATGTATAAATATATGTAGAATTCAGCATAAACACGCACACATTTCGATCTCAAATTAAAGGCAATAAATAGGGATAAAATAATATAATTTAGATTTCTTTTAGTTATATAATTTTGTATAATTTTAATCATTTATTTTGGATTATAAAGTTCGTATTTATTTCTTTGTTTAAATTTCATTTAATAATAATTCTAAAAAAATCTGATGTAATATTTAATTAAAAGTTAAAATAATCTTATGTTCCCTTTTTGTCTTTGAAATTTAAAAGCATCGGTCAGTGATAGATAATAGATTAATTAAAGAAAAATTCCCCAAAATGTAATTAGTAAATGTAAAATGTAAACAATAGAACGGCAGCTTTCTTTATAATTAAAACCAACAAAATGCATTGATTATCCTCAGGGCAGATTAAGTAGAACCTAAAAATACCTTAACAAAAATGTGAAAGATCAAGATAAGAAAAGAGACCATCTTAGACTGGCTGGAGACATTCACTTAAACTTTAGCTCTGATCTCAATCACTGAGAGTCTCCAAAATATAAAATAAATTGTTCCTGCCAAGGTATGACCGAGTAAAAGCACCTAGATTATTCTCCATCGGGAGATGACCTATCGGATGCCGAACTTTCCATTGCCCGTCATAAATTCACCATGAAGATCTGCTGCCTGAAATAAATAAGAAAACTGCTGCTGCTGCTAAAGTAAATGAAACATCTAAATACAAGAAAGAATTGCCACTCATGAACTATTTGCTACTAAACCAATGGACTAAGAAAACTTCTTATAAAACAGGTACCTGTCTGTGTTCAAACTCTAGAGTACTCTAATAACATGCTATAGCTCTTCTTCATATTACTTATCTAAATTGTAAAATGTAAAAACTACCATTTGTATAACTAAAGTTGAATAATTAACTTAATGTGTAAATTTCTCTAATAATCTAGCTTACCTCATTCTATCTCTCTTGGGTGCGTATTTCTAAAATCTACATTTTATCTATATTTATTATTTAATTATTGCATGCTCATAATTGTCTCAATTTTCAAAGTCTAAATCTATGATCACTTGAAACAGTGAATGCGTGTCAAATTTTCATTAATATTTACTTTCATAAATCACTTAACTTTCATATAAATCGACACGCATTCAATGCATCATTTATTGTAATGCAGGGTCTACTACTTCGCAAATGGCTGGCATATTAGTTGTAATAATTCCCAGTTTATATATGTTTTGTATTTATTAAATCTTAATGAATAATTCTAGAAAATTACATTTCTTTGAGAATCGCCAACGTTCTTTTAGTAAATGTTGATAATGTAGGGCCAAGTTAGAAATCTATTTAAATCTTATCATAATCGTTAATACATTATACATGTGTTACGTTTTGGAGACGCGATGACCCATTCCGCCTTAAAATTCCCGGATTCTTCAGGGTTGAAATTAACCCCAGTCATCCTACACAAGCGGATATAATAGGTGCTCCCGTAGGACTTGACGACGTCACGCAGCCAGCCGGCAAACTGCGACACGAACCACTTGTCCCTGGTTATGCTTATGTGACACCTTACTTCATCGGGCCAATGTCAGAGACCAGCCCGACATTCTTATAAACTCATTCATGGCATTGCAGTTTCGATATACTGCCATTCCATATCGCCTTGCTAAAGTGTACTACGTGTTCCTTTACTTAAATTTATTCTATATATCACTCCACCTCTGTATTATCTTCATAATTCACTCTCCAATAAATGTTTGCCCTTAGTTATAAATAAATATTTTAATTAAATAAATATATGTCTGCCGCTACTCTTATAACCCTTACTTTAGACTCTTTCATTGCAAAGGTATAAATCCCTCCAGGCATGCATTAGAAATACTTACTCGAGAACTTTAGATAGCTAGATTACGCCTTCAAATAAATGAATTCCTTTTGTAAACAAATAAATAAATGTATTCTTTAAAATATAATCATGTCGCAAATCCCGCTACTGAAGCTTTTAATCCATAAAATATTATTAGTAAATGATCTTATTAAAATGTGTTAATAAATAATTTTAAACTATACGTCTGCAGTTACGTTTCATTTATTCGATACCCATTCTATATAATATTTCCACAATTATGTAAATATGAATGTTTAATTAATATTAGTTTGATAATAAAATCATGAATCTCTTGCATATCCCTGACCACCGTGCCTAAAGAAATATTTACTAATGTCGCATCAGATGTGTTATTTCGTGGATTGTATTGTGGAACCGATAAACTATTTTCGAACTCAGTACCATGGGTGGCTTCGCTACCTCGATGGTGCTGCTGTTCTGTGTGGTGGTCGAATTCTGCATTATGTTTACGAGTCACACGTTTTCTGACTGTTACAATATTTATCATTCATTTTCTTCATCCTCTTAAAAAATGATGTTCAATGTTTCATAATATTAATATAGTCCATGCAAATAAAAGATGAAAATAAATTATCAAAATAATAAATAAATGCAAGAAATAAAAAGCCTATAAACTGAAAAAATGCACAGAAAAGGCAAAGAATAATAAAAGAAAATGCACTTAAGATATAACTGAAAAATGCTATAAACTGAATACATAATATTTATAAATTTCACATTCAATTTTGCTTTTTAAATTTGTAATGATTTGGATTAATAATTTATTTCTTTTTATTATACTCCAAAAAATAATAATTTATTAATATAAAAATATTTCAGAAACAAATGTAAGTAGTAGTCATAGCATAAACCAAGTGGAAATCCTCATTGGAACAGATCAATAATACTATCATCCAATTATTCTATACTTTTAGAGTTTACCTTAAGGAAAATACAGTCAATTTAAAAAGATTAGCATTTAGTTTAAAATTACTTAGGACTAAACGGCCATATTGAATTTTTTAAAATACTGGCCTGAAACAGAATTTTCACAATAACTTCAGTTTTAATTATGTTAGAGCAAAAAAAAAAAATTACATAAATAGAAACTAGAAAAACTAAGGAAAACAATAAGTCTAACCATTTAAAAAATAAGAAAAAATAAATTTCAACATCTGAAATAATTATTACTTTATTGTTTGTTCATAATTTCTAATTCATCATGAACTAACTTTAAATTACATCTTCAGTTATAATTTCTTTGTATTCCTCACAAAATTATCTTTCAAATCATATATAATATGTCTTATCTGAGATAATCCATAGCTTCAGAATCTCCCTAATAAGTCGCATATGAATTCTTCATTTTTATCTTGTACCCCAAAAGTTCCTAATGTTAAAGGTGTCTATAAGAAAAATATCCATCCTAATAAAATATACAAAACAAATCATTTCCAGAAGATAGATATGCATTTGTCATCATAGCAATTGGCTTCTTGTCTATCTAAAACTAGAAATTGTAGGCTGCTGTCTGTATCACTGATAAAATGAGTTTCATCTCTTCATTTTATATTTTTTTTGTGTACATCAGTGATGTTTATATTCTTTATGCACACAAGTGGTTTATATTTTTTATGTACACCAGTGATGCTATCTTGTTATATTTATTGTATCACATAGATATAATTTATTTGCATATAGCCCATTTGTTAGCTATAGACTTGAAAATAATATGATAAAACATATAGCAAAACCAGAGTAACTCCAAAGCATGAGTATCAAGGCATAAACAAGAATCAGAATTTGATTATTTTCCTGCATAGGCAATCTTTCTATACATTTTATTATTAGTTTTGTAACTCATTACTTGTAAACACAAACACATCATATAAACATAATAAGTGATAAATTATTAAACTTTTTGAGAATCATTATTTTTATAAAATAAGTTTATTTTTATAAAATAAGTGGATTAGAACTTTAGAAAATTACAATAGATATGAATTCTATATAAGCATAAATAAATATATAATTTATATCAACACACACAAACAACAAACTAAAATTAATAAAAATTATCATTTTTTCAAAAAATTAAAAAAAAAAATAAAATTAAAAAATAAATAAATTTATACTTACAAGTCTGATATGGTGCTTTACATTTATGCTCCATTGTAGGCCTTGCTTGTGAATAACATTACTTTTACTCTGATAAATGTCCATTCGAAGGTGGGTACGTATTTTCTGTCTTTATCGCTTCATGAAAATTACAAAATTTATCCAAAAACAAAAAAATTAAATGCACTGCTTGATTAAAAATACTGTAAAAAAAATTCAAATTTCATTGGATTTTTTTGTGATAGATATCTTTGGAAAGACACATCAGAGAGCTATCAAATGCCTGTATTTTGGTTGACATCATGCTTATAGTTTTGACATTAGTAAAGAAAGAAAACAACATTTTGACCGATCAAAAAAGACGTGCAGGTCACCTGAGTACCACAGTTTTTAATTCCCATTGCTCATTCTGATTTTTGGAAAAGAGAAATCATAGTAAGTATTTGCATTTTTCAAAATTAGATAGACTAACAACTTTAATATATTTCTTGAATGTTTTAAATATAAAACAGATCATACTAATGAATCAGTTTAATTTTTTCTTCAAATTTTGTAATACTAAGGATTAGATTTTTTTTAAAAAAAACAAAACAAAACAAAACAATACAACTTGTATAAAATAAATTTCCAACATAACTTTTGATAAGTATCATAAGGAATTAATTATTAATAAATCAATATTTATCACAAATTTAAATCTTTTTATCCCTACTTCATTCAATTGGCAAAAACTGAGTTAAGACATTTCTAAGTTCAAATCTTTTAATGTATAGCAATACAAGCACAATGTTTCACTCAAAATCTTAAGTGTTTGAAACTTTACAATTAGTAGTTTAAAACTCATAAGTAAAAATGATCTTTGTATGGATGAAAAACAGTTTGTTAGCATTACTTTCTAGATAGAGTTCATTAAGTAAATTTTTGCATTGTTGATTTAGAATGGAGATAAATAAAAGATTTCACTATCTAAAACATTGATATAAACTTAAGTAATCATGTGATCCTTGATTTAAAATATATCACTAATAAAAAGTTAGCTATTTACAAACTTTTAAATCATTTATTTTGTCTTTGTGATTAAAACTTATGCCTCTTCACTTGAGATAAATGAGTGTTCTTCAATGAAAAAATGTTCCTACTGGAAAATAAATGTCTCATATTCCTGAATAAGTAGCTATTATCATATAATTATTTACTACACATAGATATACTGTAACGGTATAAATATATGCCTTTAACATCACTTTCAAATAAAAGTGGAAAAAATATAAAATCACCATCAAGTAGAAATATATATATAAAAAGGAGAATTTAATAATTTTATTTAAATTAATATATATAATGTACAGATGGCAAACTAATTATATAATTATTTAAAGTTTAAAATCTAAAAATATGATTGTTTTAATATAAAAGAATAAAAAAAACTTTTAATTAGTTATTTTAATCTTAGAATGGAAATGATTTTCTATATTGACATAATAGCAAACAGGCCCTTGGCCATAAAGTCAGATAAGAGATAAATTTAAAAAAAATACTAGTGATAAATTTTGAGTTCCCGCACTAAAGAAATCTAATCAATAACAATGGTTATAAACACATGGTCTACAGAGAAAAGTCATCACCAATAAGAACAGTGCCAAGCCAGGCAAGATCGATCCTGCAATTTGATGATAAGAATTCCAAAAGATATAAAAAAAAACTTTGAAGTTGAGATTTATATTTGGGATTGCTCTTGCTGATTGTATGTTATTTAAATATATTTATAAGTGTATTGTGGATCTCCAAAATGTCGGGGTCACACAATAAATTATGCTTCCTACATTTGCACCAGCTAAGGTGGTAATGATGGTTCCTGGAAACTGGCCAGCAATGGACTTGTCACCACCTAGAACAATACAAAACGGAAAGAACTTTGAATTGTACAATGCATCATGGATCACCAAGACAGACTTCAAATAAACCTACAGCCATGGGAAGTATGAACTTTAATAATCTAAGAACTTTTTAAATACTTTAATAATCTAAGAATTTTTCAAATACTTTAATAATCTAAGAACTTTTCAAATACTTAAATCTAAATGGAACCTAAACCATAAAATCTCTTATCTGATTAAGAAGAAATATAAATTATTTGTTATATTTTCTTTTAATATGTTTGCTATTATTATCATTTCCATTCTTGTAAATTTCTTTTAAATTAATTATTTAAAAATAAGTGTGAATGGCTGCATAGATTCATAAGTTTATGTTAGTTTAAAGGATGTTAATTTTGGGCTAATTGTTTTGTAGTTAAATCAGTGCTGGTGGATAAATATATTGAAGCAGTCGGATCTAAGTTCGATCCTAGTTTCATGATCTTTCACATGTAGCCAACTTCAAACCCTTGTACTAACCTTGAATTTCCAATGCAATGGGGCTTTATACGTTCAGCCCTTGCTAGTTTCCTTAAAGAAAAACTATTATAACTGTGTGTTAAAATTAACTCATTTGAGATTTAAACTAACCATTTCTATTAATAAATTCATGATAAAATTATTCATGAATTTATATATATTACAACTGCGTGGATTGTGCATATATATTTATAAATGTTTAAATATATATAATTGTTCGAAAGTTTCATTGTGTCGGGAATGTTTATTTTACTTTTAAATAATATGTTAAATTTTTAGTGATTAAAAGCTACATTCTTTCGATAAGCTTTCAGATTTTCCCTTTCCAAAACAATGGTTAAAGTTTTTATTAATTAGAAAAAAGATAAGTATTTAAAATGTAAGGACGGTCCTAATTAAAATCATTTTCTGATTTTAAAAATTCATTTTCTAATTAGAAAATGAATTCAAGTTAATGAGTTTGAAAGCCTTATCGAAGGAATGTATCTAAAAACAACTAGTATTTTTTTGTAAGATTGATTAGGAAAGAAGTGCTAGCCTGAAGGCATCAGATACAGTATAAAGAGCCCAGGAAAAGTTTTCAAGCAGCTATTATTCCTTATTAAGAGACGCCATATATATTTCATTAGAGAAGAAGCCGCCCAGTTAAATTATGAAGTAAAATAGTGTTTCTACCATGGTGGGGGGGGGCTTAACTTCAGGAGTCTGACTATGGTTCCTGAAGTCCCCTAAAAATCTTCAATGTGGCTGTAATATAAAAATTCATATACCAATCGTAAGCTGCCGAAACCTTAGAGAAATCCTTCAAAATGTCATTCAAATAATTTTCCAAAATGCGCATCTACGTTTCATCCAACTGGACTCTGCCGTGTGTAATTTAAGGAGCCAACCATGAAGAAATGGTAATATCTTTCTTAAATGAACCGCTACATTCTGGCCGATCTTCGAACTTTATTTTACAGTACCTTTAAATTAAGTACTGTTAAAAGCTCTTCTCTTTCCTTAATGTATTAATGCTAGTTTAAATTATGTAGTAATTCTCTATCTTAATCTCTAGTCTTTAAATTTAATGTTTGTTAACTTTCTCTTTTCTTACGATGGCGGTTCATTTATTATATTATATATATTTATCGTGTGATTTATTAATGTTGTTTATTTTTAATTATATGCCAGTAAAACTTCAACTCGACAATAATTTCCTTCGTTGCGTTTGCCTTGTTAAATAATATATTAATTTTTATAGTAATTCTTACCCACTAGAACTCATTGGATACAGTTCTATTAATTATCAAGTTGAAGGATTTATACAATTTTTGCTATTTTTATTAATGGCTAATAACAACAAATTATTAGCTCAATTTTTAACCTATGCTCCCGACCACTTTACCGAGTTTATAATGGTCATTTATCCACATTATTAATATTAAAATGTTTTGCTAAAGGTTGATAAAGGGAATAAAATGAACATATTCTAATTTAAATTTGTATTTCTGTATTACTATTCAGGGAGAGCATGACATTTGGGGGCATGATTGATATGATTCTATAATTGCATTAAGTACCTTTTAGTTAAAGTTCGTTTGACTTTAATTCAACTTGGTCAGGTCATCACGTAGAGCATTCTTTATATAAAATGGGTTTTATTAATTAAAAGATGATTACCAAGTCATCATTTTTCCGAACGTTGCTGACACGAGCCATCTCCTGCTTCACAGGCTTGTCCTCAGTGATATTACTGTTCGTTAAATTACATAGGAAGAAAGTACTTCCTCACTTGCTCGTTTTATATTTGGAACATCAAAGGTTAGAGGCTACGACCCAACCTGGTTTTCCGTGTTCTATGGATCCTTCATATAGGGTATCAAAGACTTGTCAAATACAAGTCACCCTGCTATTTTCTCAAATCACAGACAAGCCATTATTTTTCATATTTATTCTTATAGCTCATAAGTCGTCAGTACCGTTTATTTCTCAGTTCCAGTAAAGCCCGCTCTCATGCTCGTAAATCGTGATGAATTGATTTTATTAAAGTCAAACAAATTCATATTTATTTATAATTAAGTTTTTCTATTAAATATTAAAGTTATGCCCTAAACATGTATCTTGCTCTTTGTGAATTGATTTACGAATGTGAAAATAAATCTCACATTCATTCTTTTAGAATTTGAATCATAATTTCTGTCACAGCCAAATACTTTTATCTACCTTTACTTCCTCATCAGGGCATAGATATATATATATATTTCTCCTAGAATATTGCGTAATTGTATTGGCATATAATAAGGACTGCCATTTTTATTGTGAATATAAATTCCGTTTAAAGACTAGAGGTAATCTATATAATCATAATCTAAAAGTTGAACAAAATTGTTATTATTATTAAACACTTTATTAAAACATTTGGTTTTTAACTTTCTTTCTTATTCAATAAGTATTTTAATATTAATGCTCACTGTCTGTATTGGCAACCTGAACATATATATATGAGTTGTCTTATAAAGATTCTTAGTTATTTTATTATACTTTATTAGAGTTAAATCAAGGGTCTCATTAATCATCATCATCCGTTGAGCTAGTTCCTTGGCGCATAGTCATGTACCATCAATATATGTCATCCATTGATTTGATCTGAGCTCGTGAGTCGGGTTTGAGTTCAGTTTGAACCGCCTGAGTTTGAATCCGACTTTGAGTTTGATTTTGTTGATGTGTTGGCTTCTTTTTGACTGGTACAATATGGATGTTTTATGTCAATGTAATCTGAGTAGGTGCATTGGATACTTATTCCCTTGTACCATGTTAGCATATAGGGCATAATACCCACCTAAACGTATGGCCCAAAAGTGTAGCCATTACATTGTCAATGATCATAGACGTATTTCCTACACCATTGATTTTCTTATAATCTGATTGGGAGAGTAAGCTGGCAAAGACTGTTATCCCTATTTATAGAGCATTTCTTTAAATATATTCCAAATAATTTCATTTTTGTATCACCAATTAGGCAGTGGATCATTCCTGCCTGTTGGTGAAATTTTTTAATGATCATGGGGAAGATGCTCATTCCTTCCCATCATGATTCGTTATTTCTCTAATGATATCCTGCTACAGATGTAAATTCCTGATAGCATGGTTGTGTTATGCTAATAATCTCCTTTTGCATTAGTCACATAGGTATATCAGTAAGCTAGTCTCAGATTAAACATGAGATTTTAGCCTAAGGTTAAAGAGGATTGGGTTGGTTATATGCGTAATCTATCTAGCATATTCACACTTAGTAAAATATTAAAATTGTAAAATCTATTAAATGCTTCCACCTATGCATATAATTCAAATCAAACATATTCACTAGTTAAAGTTTTCCTTTTAATGTGTGTGTGTGCGCGCGCGTAATAAAATGTTTTGCTGAATTAATTTTGGCAGTAATTTATTTATATATTAATATTGTTTAAAATTAAGAATTAGTAATTTTAATATTTAGAGTGATATTTTAAGCTCAGCTTCTCCCTGAGTTGGTAACTGGGGCTTTCGGTTTAATAAAAGAGTAACCTCTCCTGTGCGTATCTGCCTACTATATAAATTTTCTAGGTTCCAATAGCCTAGTGGTGGCCTGTACGGCAGATTAGGTTAGGGAGGTTCCATCGACCATTATAATACATACTATTATTGTATATAATTGAGAAAAAAAAGTCAATTTACTTACTGACACATAAAAAAAAAAATTCATTTATTTCATTGAAATTGTTAATCACAAAAGATTATAATTAGCAACAGAAGTGAACTCTCTAAGATTATAGCAAAGAACTTTATTTAAAATATTGTAAAATTATTATGTATTATTCCAGGTTTACATATATTCAATATCAATTTGAAATTTATTATTTTTCTTGAAAAATTTTGGTTATATTTCATAAAATTATGAGAAGGTAAATCACCCACAGGTGAAAACTCAAGCTAAGATACAAGAATTTCCAAACATTATATTTTATTATATTAAAAAGAAAAGATCAAGGTGAACTTCTAAAACATGATATTTCATTTGTTAATAAAAGAAATGAAGAATTAGCAAAATATTTTTTTAATTATGTTGACAAGTTTAAAATTTAGTTTTCTACAAACTGAAAAAAAAAAAAAATAGTAATCGAAAAGTGAAGAATAAAGTCTAATAAGTACCATAATGGTTTTCTATGTACAATAAATTTTTTTTCTAAAAAAAAAAAAGCAAAATATATTTTCAGTTAAGATTCAACAATAAAATTAAAAAATTTTCATTGAAATGACTTATTTAAAAAAATTTTCTGCACGTTATAGTCTTTATGAAAAAGCTCAAATAAATTATTCTATAATGATAAACATAATCTTGTTGTTTTAAAAATAAACTAAAATGTATGGGAACTCTTGGAAAATTAAAACATAACACAAATAAATTTTCCATGTTGAAAGATAAATACTTTATAAAGAGAATGAAAACTTTTGAAAGTGATATTGAGACTAAGCCAGTTTTAGAATGTTAACAAAATATTTAAAAAAAAAAAGATTAATACAAATGTCAATTAAGAAAAGAGCTAAAAATAAAGATTTTAGAAAAAAACTTAAATAACTATACAGTGGCATTTAAAGTATGCAGTAATATTGAAAGATATATATATAGAAAAATGGACTGAAAAGCTAAAAGATGGGGGGGGGGGAATCTGTAGTTATATTTTAAGGCAGTGAATAAAAAGAGATAATAACATACCAGAGTCTGAAAGTTATAACTGACTATTTATTAGTCTGCTTTCAGAACAGGTTATATTTGCCTAATTAATGAAGTTTGTTCAAACTGCTTTGCCTTATTAATCTCACACTCCTTGGTCAAGTTGCAATCTTTTGTGTTTATATAAACATATCAGACTATAAATAAAGGTGTTACCATCTTTATTGTTAAAGAAGGTTGCCTTGACTATAGGTTAAGATTGTTGATAGCTAAAGGGTTGATTGTTATCATCTACATTTATAAACCTATTAAAGCCATTAGTAATCAATTTATTGTATTAATAAATATATATACTTCATATGGAATATGGAACTTATAAATGACTATTTATTAGTCTGCTTTCAGAATCTGTAAGTTATAATTGACTATTTATTAGTCTGCTTTCAGAACAAATTGTATTTGCCTGATTAATAAGGTTTGTTTAAACTTCTTTGCATTATTAATTCACACATCTTCACATTGCAATCTTTAGTGTATAGATAAACATATCAGACCATATATAAAGGTGGTACCACTTTTATTGTTAAAGGAATTTGCCTTGACTATAAATTGTGATTGTTGATAGCTTAAGGGTTGATTGTTATTATAATGTACTAAACATATGAATAGGAAAAGTTCTTAAAAATAAAGCTAAAATATAAAAAAGTAAGATGTCACAACATTAAAAATAAGTTACTTCAAAGAAGCTGTGATTCAAAGATACATTTCAATGGATTCAACAAAATATGATTGAAAAAGATGAGAAAATGTAATCAAATATTTACTAATATATTTAAGATAAATAAGACAATAAATGTTTATTTAAAATTCAAAATAAAATAATAAAAAAGTTACATACATGCAAAATTTTAAGCATAAATAGTAGACATCAAGGAAACAATCTTATACTAAGTATAATCTTCAATAATAAGAAACTGTCACTAATAGATATTAGAGCCTGCATCCGTGTAATAAATTAATTTTAGGCAGACAAAAAATAATTATAACAAAGAAATGACTTTAAGAATGCAAAAAAACAAAATAATATAATATTTATATAAAATAAGGAAAAAAAATATTTTCTAATCATATTATTTTGAAAAAGCATACTGTAAAAGCTGAAGAAAATACTTGATAAGCTACTGCAGTCAAAAAGATTTTCATTCAAGGAAACTTAAAAATATTCAATGGAAAAATCAAATTGGGAAAAAAATTATGCTGTTCATTATTAACAAGATATATAATGAATCAAGAAATGGTATTGTATAATAAGAATAGTTATGGAAAAAACATATAGCTCATTGAAGTAATGAGGAAAAATAATTCTCAGGAGAGAATTTATATATGAAAACATATGATTAAAAATATTTAAATTGCCAGCAGTCTGATATCTTCCAAAAAATGAAAATCATCCAAGAAGCCACTAATGACACAATCTAAAAGAAATGTGTTTGTATGAATAAAATAAATATTAAAAAAATACACAGATAAAAGGCTTTTTTTATTATTTTAAAGAAATTTGGAAAGATTTGTATATAGTCTTGGTTATTAAAAAGAAAAAAAAATTCACAATGACTCATAAGTCTAGGTCAAATGGATTCGTAAAAATGTAAATGTTATACTACCAAAGACAGAAAATGAATGTACATGACTGATTTTTAATATATTACAAAGTTTATTTATTGCATTTAAGCAGACTTTCACTTTTTAAAAAAATCTGTTTTTATTTTGAAGTTATACATTTGAAGCATAAAAGATTGACACATACTTAACCAATAACATCCATAACATACAGAAAACATTCTTTATAAGAAAATGTTAAGAATAATTATATAATAATTTTTTATCAAAATACTACCAGAAGATTTGAGTGTAATAAAAGATAAAAGCTAAAGACTTTTAAACTGAGACAACTAGTAATAAAAAATAGCTTTTGGGGAAAATAAAAAATGAAAGCTCAAACTATGACCCTTACACAACAATTATAAATGGCTTGACTGTAAAAGTTTTGAAAACTAGAGCAAAAATATAATCAGACACATAAACCCAATGATTACATGAAAAGATATTTTCTATCTTATTATTAGAAAGAAAAATCAAGGATTAAAAAAGCAGAGTTTAATAAAAATGATGATAGACAGAACCTGCATCATTGTGAATAACAATGGAACATCAGTCATTTTCCTATTGATTTCACAAAGGAAAATTAAATACTTTGATGGGAAAAAATATTATAATTTAAAGATTTATTTTTTAATATATATAATTAAAATATTAACAATTTATTTAAGTTTACATTCCACAATAAAAAAGTATTATCTGTTTATAACATAAAAAATAAAGAGTAATGTAATTAATATACGAATTCATCTAGCACAAAAATAATTTGTTTATATAAATATAATACTGTAGAAGCAAGAAAAAAATCATTGCGTTGTGGCCAAAATCTTTATTAGCTCTATAGTATTCTAAAATATCTATTTTACTAATTCAGCTATATATATATATATAGTAAATATAATGGAATATTGAAAGAAATTATCACTCCCAGAAAAAAAAAATTTTTTTAAAACAAAGTAAACCTTTAAAGCTTTTCATTTTGTGAACTAATGGAATATATTAAATTATATTATTTATTTATTGAAAATTGTTAGCTAATGTTTATTGTTCATTAATTGATCATTAGTATAATAAGTGAAGCTCAAAGAGACCAATATCACAACATCATGTAAAAAGTTCCATTTAGATAAAAAACCCATCTAATGCACACTGATTTATTCATAATGCAGAACTAGTTAGAATGAAAAACAAAAAGAAATCATCATTGCCAAAGTATTTGATTATTTAATTGCCAAAAGAAAAAAAAATCCATATTGCTAATTAATTTTTAATTTCTTTTTAAGTTGTGTATGTTGAATTTATTAATTAAGACTGTTTTTTTGAAAACTTTTTAAAAAGAAGAGAATCTTTAAAAATATTTAACTTATCATCTATCATAGTTTCTTAAAAAAAAAAAAAACCTGAATGATTTATTTCATTGTAAGAATAATAGATCTCAAAACTCCTGTATCAAAGTTCAATGTATCTCTTCTCAAATTCAAATGTCACATCTTAATCAACTAACTATATGATTATTTTTTCACTATGTGATTTAGTATAGTGATAGAGTGACAAATTTAAACCCAAACATTTGAGGGTTGAAATTATCTATCATTTTAGTGCTCAAATGTCATATATATCATAAACAAGTAACCATTAAATTTGTTCTTAGTTTATAACAATGATAGGAAAACTTCTATCTAAAGATCAATTTTCATCTGAAAAGCAAATAAAAAACCATGGTTCAGATTAACTGAAGAAAGATGTTAAATATTCATGGCTAAATACCACATGACTTTTCCAATGATTATCTAAACAATTAATTAAAAAAAATAAAATCAACTAATATTTAATTATAAATTGAAAATTTTATTTCCTGTAAAATATAACAACAAAAAATAGCAATAATGAAATATCCCTATAAGAAACTGACTGATTCTAATAATATAGCATATTATATAAACAAAAATATTACATTTATAAACTCAACTTTTTATTTATTAATTTTTATTAGTCATTTATTAAACTAGGGATTATTAAACTATAAAAATTTTATTCATCAACTTCTATTTCCTTTCAAAACTCACAAAGTAAACATTAAAATTCTTTAGAAATGTTTTTAGTAAAGATATATTTCAATACAACAAGAATAATAAATAATAATAGATTTAAAAATATTTGTAATGAATGTTTTTATTAACTGTGAGAATTAAAAACCAAACAAATAATTACTTCTTCAACTACAATTGGGATTTTATATTTAACTTGAAATATAAGTGTGTGGGAGAGGGGGCCAGAACAAGGGATTGCCTTAACTAATTTCTGGAACATGTTTTTATTTCAAGTTAAATATAAAAACCTTAATTGTAGTTGGAAAAAACAATTCTTTTCTTGGTTTTTAATTCCATAATAAATAAAAGCATCCGTTATAAATATTTTTTATATCTATTCTTATTTACCTTTTAGCATTAAGACTTTAATCAAAGATTTATTTTCATTTCAATTTTAAATGATGCAAAAACATTTTTAACATTGAAAGTAATTAAATCAATTTTCTTTACATTGTTTTATTCATCCACACACTGTCCTGAACTTAAAAAAAAAAATAAGTATTTTAGTGTCATATTATATTGCCAGTGATTTATAAGAAATGTATCAAATTTGAACAAACTATGTTGAATAATAATATATTGAACTTTGCTTTAAAATTTTTTTTCTAACTTCCATAAAAGCATTTAAGTACACCAAATCACCTAACAATATATATATATATACTCCCAAATATTATTTGAAACTTTCTTAATTTTTCAACAATTTATTCTAAATTTGATATCAAAATATTTCAAATTTCATCTATTCACTGCACTGGGTTTAAGAAACTAAGTAAGCTACCTAAAATATTTTAGTCTCATATTGCATTGCCAATGATTTCAACAAATTCTATTGTATATAAATATATTAAATCTCAATTTTAAAATTTATTTTGATTATGTATTAAATAATATACATATATAATAGAATAACTTCAAATAAGAGAAACAAGTGCAAGGACTTCTCATTATATTACTTACAAATACATAAAAAATAATTATTTACATTAATCTTTTAAAGAAAATTGTACAAAAAATAATTTATAAAAATTAATACATTATAAATATATGCACTGACATGCTCTCACAAAAAAAGCTATTAAATCAGGCATAACTTTCCATACAATAGTGCCACTCAGTGCAAGCCAGAGTAATCAATGGATGCCAGAAGGCTTGTGCATAAAATCCCGATCTAGTGCCTACTCATCCAATATTCCCACACTAGTTTCTAGCATGTGCTTTTGTCAGTGAGGAACCTATTAGATAGGAATTTTATGCACAAGCCTTCTGGCATCTACTGATTACTCTGGTTTGCACTGAGTGGCATGACTGTATGGAGAGTTTTGCCTGTTTTAATAACAGTTATGAGCAAGCATAAGAAATGGTAATAATGTGATGTTTAGTGAGTTAAGAAAAGCTATAATTGAATAAAAATTATTATTGAAGCTAACATAGTCACAGCTATGCCCATACAATTATGCACATTCCAAGGCTGGGACTATGAAGACATTTAATGCCCTCAAAAGTCCTTAGCTTCGATAATAATTTTCATGCAATTATAGCTTCCAAGGCTATGGCCATGAGGACATTTAATACCTTCAAAAGTGCTTAGCTTCAATAATAATTTTCATGCAATTATAGCTTTTCTTATGGCAGTGGGTCAGCACATATATTTATAATTTATAGTTGTCTAAGAAAAAGTTTCTTTAATTTTAAAAGACTAATACAGAAAATAAATTATAAATATAGGGAATATATATATATGTGTGTGTGTGTGTGTTAATTATACACATACAAAAAACATTACATATTAACAAGTTCAATACATACAAATGTTAAAACAATAATAATAATAAATATGATTACAGATACTAAGACCATTGTAAGTAAATTGCCTATAATGACTTTCCATGTAAAAATCTGGCAATGTCAATTGAAAATTCTTAGCTAACTAAGTAGGTAGTTACAACTGACACTTTACTACACAATAAGGAATGACATAATATCAATAATAATTCTATACTTATATAGTTTAAAAACAGACAATATACAATAATTACTATAGATATCATACATAGAAGTCAATATAAGCCTACTAAAAAAAATTATGATTGGTATAATTTTGTAAAGTACATAATGAAAATAGTGAGTACCCAAAAAGAAATATTATAATATAATATAGTTTGATGAGAAGCAACATAAATTGTTATCAAAGTAGATCTGCATAAGAGTTTCACTAGATAATAAAATAAGCAATTACTTTTGCATCACTGAGAACATAAGTAGGCAATATGGCTTAACCAAGATTAGCTTGAATCAATGAAAAATCTAAATAACAATAGTTATAAAAAAAAGAAGATATTAACACATGTACAAATATTAATGAAATGAACTTTATATTGACTACAAATACTGATATTGAATGAATGTAGAGAATATTTATAAGAAAATAGAATACCCTCATTTTATTAGAATTGATAGCTAAGCAATTTAGCTTAAGCCAGTTACTTATTAATGCCAGACATCTTTATTAATCATTTGTTCAAAAATACTACATGAAGTATCATCACAAAACAAAGTAATATCATTAGCAAAACCATAAATAATGGAATTCACAGGTAAACTATAAATATTACATGTATATATTGAAACTCATGTTCACAACACCGCTCATATACATTATATGAGTAAATGCCCAGGACACCAGTTCTATTAATGAATAGAACAATATAACAACATATCTGATATAAAATTATTACTGAGACTCTTTACCTATGTCTACATTCAGCTCAGCTCAGTGGGAGGTTACAGGAAGTTCACAAAATATATGATTATAAATAAATGAAGGAAGAAATATTATAAAACATTAAATAAAATATAAATCCTTTTGTTAATTAACTGCATGATAAAGAATAACAATGTTTAATTGTACAGACTATTAAAATATCCTTTCAACTTAATTTCTTTCATCATCCAAGTATAACATATATCAGATTGATATAATTATATCACTAAATAATTCTATGACTTGGCATATCATCATCTAAACAGCTACCTTAATGCCAATCAGAGAATATACAATAAGATCTCAGGGAATTTAAAAACACAGTTGAATTAAAGAAAATACATTTGCCCCTAATTAATAATTCTAACTTATAATAAAATGTAATGAGATAAATTGACTAAATGTTTTACTGTGTTTAGCAATTAGATAATGACAGAAATAAGGTATATTTTAATCTCACATCATCATCTAACCAATACATTAACTAGGCAACCTTTCTTATACGTTTATCAAGTGGCAATGTTTCTTATAATGTTTGGATTGAGGAAACAATATTATCAGATACCAGCATATTTGATATCATAGCTATAAAACAATATATTTATTTTATAATAGATGTATGAAATGTGGAGATGTGGAAATTAGTACATGAATGTATACAAGAATAACTCAAGACACAGTTTTTTAATAAATAAACAAATCATTTATTACACTGAAAATCTAATTTAACATAATTATTTTACAATAAGACTACTAGTCTTAATAATTTTAATTCTCAAATAAATCTTTGGACATCAGTTTGGGATTATCCCTATTATATTACATTATTTATTATTCATACCTTTTTGAAAGCAAAATTAACAAACAAAACTTGAATATTCTGACTTTGAATACCTGCTTTGCTTAAGCGTTTCATCTAAACATAACATTAACTAAATAATATATCATATTATTGGTACAATAAATATTTTGAGAGGATTTACTATCAATCACTGAAATAAATCAAATTAACATATTTGTCCATCAACAAAGCAACTTTCTCTAACTAATTAAATAATCTTTTTAATTACATACACTTTTCACGCATAGTAATAAAATCTTATCCATTCTGATGATTGATGATTTATAACTTTATGTTAAATGAATATAATGTATTTTTTAAAAAAATGTTTATTTCCTGTTTTAATTTCAATAACATTATACTTTTATATCTGCGATATTGTTTATATTACACGTGTGTGTCACATCTTAAGTAACAATAATAGAAAACAATCTTTTCTATACACTATCAATTCATTGAGGAAATATTAAACAATTACTTCATTTCGGACAATGTTGTAAACCAAACAATAAAATAAGACCCTAATATTATATGAAGAATTTAATTTAACTATTTATCTGGCCACATACTAAATAACACAGAGCTATATTTTCACGATTATATAAACAAAGCGTTCCAAGGGAAATTCACATGAGGAGCAAATAAACTCTTTGCTTAACACTTCAACAATAACTCATCTAATTCTGAAATATACTATTGGTGTGGGACTTTCCCTCATCACCAGGACTATAAGAAAAACATCACTCAATTTCCTAAATATCATTTCATACTTCTACAATAATTCATCTAATTCTGAAATATACTATTAGTGTGGGACTTTTCCTCATCACCAGGACCATAAGAAAACATCACTCAACTCCAAAATTATCGCTTCATAATATGCATACAATATAAAATAGGCACTACTCATGGAAAATTATTAAAATATACTACATAGGCAAAATCTCTTATCCCTACAAACATAGACTTCATCCAGAGTAATTTCCATTCTCAAAGCTCTTCTACACATGCTGACAGATAAAAATCCTTTCAGTTCTCTAGAATACGACAACATCCGAAATTTAGACGTAAAATTATCCATAAATTGGACTTTTATTAAGCAAATGTAATAATTGTGCAAAATAGACATACACACGCGTAAATAAGAATATAAAAAAAATAATTATAAGTTATATACTTTGCAAGCAACACAGTAACTAAATAATACATTTAAAATATAACTGTTAATTCCGAATAAACTTTAAGCTATTTTTAAAATTTAATAGTCATAAATATTACGAACGAGATTTCTTTGCCATCTCTATCCAACTATTTCTTTTATATGTTCATTGATTTAGAAGCCAGAACTCTCACTTTGAGGCAAGAAAATATACAAAATAATATACACCTCTCTTTAACAATATAATGAAAAAGAAAAAAGAAATACATTTCTTTACTTTACCTTCTGAAAAGAAACAAAACATATTTGAATAAAATCAAATTTTACCAGCGTATTCCCAAATCTGTGAATACGCATCCTGAGATGATCTAGAAGTATATAATAGCACAAAATTATACACAAAACATAATAATAAATATGTCTATCTATCTATTATATACAGTAATGATGACAAGTAATATATCAAAAAAAAAATAAAAAAACACAAGTCATTTTGTTCTTTAGTTTAAAATAAAAAAAGTTCACTTGCAAAATCTTTTTCCGAGTTCATTAAACGATACGGAGATAGATTCCCAAACTAAATTCATGTTTATTAAGAATACGAAACATAAAATGAATTTATGTAGGATAACAACACAAAAAAGAAAAAATAATCATAACTTAAATCTGATCCAGTATCTCCAATGTTCTTAGTGTAACTAATTGAGCTTACTACATCACACGAAGTAATCAATCTTTATCATGACGGAAATATGAAAGACATTTTCAGCTACATTGGTATCACTTATTTAATTCATTCCGTAATAGTTTTGAAATCAGCAATTATCCTTTATAGACTTCTTGAATAACATTTATTTTTTCAATATTTATAAGCTAGCATATGTATAGTTATTTTTAAACATTGCACATTAATATGTCATAATACGTTGATAATTCCACAATCAAATAATAGCTTATTTCATAATGCATTCATATTGAAGAGAACAGAAATATACTGCATTCCCATCCTTCCATTCAATTTAAGTACATATCTAATAAGTAGTATCCTTTAGTTATTTGGGGTAATTCATATTTTATTTTCTTTCATAAATGCACATATTATTTTAGGAATAGTAAAATAAATAAATAAAGTCATTTTTCCATAATGAATTTAAGTATAGCATGATATATTAAAATACACATATCCTTTAATTTTAATTTAACTTTTGTAAAAGTAAGATATAAGATATAATGAAAAATTAAAATAAATTCTGTAAAAATGTTCTGCACACATTTCCAAAAGATATTGTAAGATACACATAGATTAGTTAGATGATTATAAAGTTCATGCATTCTATCTTCTTTTTTAATGATAAATAAATAAAGTAATGCAAGCTTAATATTATAGATATACATTTTAAAATAGTAATAACCAAAAGATGATTAATTCAAATGTTTAAATGAGGTAAAGAAATGAAAACTGATATACCTTCTTATATTTTTAGCCTGACATGGTAATTGAAGACTTTTTCCATACTAGAATTTCCTATGACTTTTCTTGAAGTTTACTTTAAAGCTTTTTCTTAAAATTAATTTGACTTATGGAAGAGATGTATACTTGTTATAGCAGAGAAGAATAATATACCGGCTGCATTTATAACAATAATGAGCAATTTTTAATAAAGACTATTTGTTAAATAGATATCTCTTCCTTCCATCAAAAGGTCAACTGCCCTCAAAAGGTTAACTCCACCGTTTGTACCGGAAGCTAATTTAATATGCAAGAAATCTCCAAAAAAAAAAAATCATTTTAACCTTCACAATTAAATCAAGACAAAATAATAAATAAAAAAAATAACTTTTTACAAACTTGAAATAAATGAATATTAATTAACTGTTAAACAAAAATGATTAAGAATTTATTTAATTTGTAAAATAATCCACTGATCCAAATATCCATTAATCATTGAAAAAGAATATATATTTGTTAAATTATTAAAGATAATTACTGTAATTTAAATGTTTTTATTGTAAATGTACTATTGCTTAGTGTTATTAAAAGATGAGAATGAAATGAAACATACTATAGGTATACACTCACACATCTATACTGCAGTCTAAATATTCATTTATTTTGATTAAATGCAACTGATTTGGTATGGGTTAAATATATTTTATTAATCAATATCTGAACATGGGTGGATGTCAATGAACAATAGATCAGGAAACCATTCAAACAAATATTAGACACTAACATAAAATAACCTTGCATCCTCTTGACAAAATATACTAATTCCTATAATAAATAACCCGTTTCTTGCATTAAATATTTCATTAACTATAATAATAATAATAATAATAAATGCTTATAAAATGGTTAATCAAAATGCATAAGCAATCAACATCTAAAGCTTTAAACAATTTCCAGTAAAATCTTAAAATCTTAAGGCTATTTCTTTTTTTTTAAATACAATGTGGTTACCCACTATTGATATACTATGACTTACTTGCTTGTGCCCATTCAGAGGGTTACAATATATATTAAAAACAATATAAGAATTCCATGATTAATGAATCTAAAATCACAAATAATACCATGTATTTTAGTAGCCTATTACTGTCTTTTAGATAACTTGTTAACCAGTTAGTAAAATGACCTCAAAAACACAATATATAAGAACTGTATGATTAACAGAGTCAAACGCTTTGGATAAATCCAAATAATTAGCTACTATCTTAAGACCCTTATCCAATGATGATGTTAAATTATGTATATGATTATAAAGAGCATCCAAAATAACCTTTCCTGCAACAAAACCAAATGGGAATATAGAAACCACTTTATGTAAATTCAAGAATGACATCATCTTATCCTTAATTATCATCTCGAATAACTTAGCAATAACAGAGATGATTAAAATAGACCTTATCTTTTTTAAAAAATGGGTGTAATAATACTAACTTTTAAATATTGGAGAATTATACCAGCAATTAAAAAATAAATAAACAAAAACAAAAATAAAAGCAAACCTATTATTAAGAATTTATCTAAGCCAGCAGAGTTAACATTTTTTAAACCATCAATTAAGCATATAATTGAAAGTCAGAAACATCCAAGCAAGAAAAAGAGTGAAATAAATTTAAAACTCAAATTGTTAATAGATGGCTTCAAGTGTACATATACATAAAGAAATTATTAAAAAGAACACCCACATGTTTTTCATTACCAGCTATTTCTAATATGTTATTATTATCTTTAATACAATTAATTTGATTAGAAGGTTTTTTAATCAAAGAGTTAACTGTTTTCCATTTCAATGACATATTTTTATAACAATAATATCATATTTAATTTCCTTATTAATCTGCTTACAATGCAAATAAATTAACAGAACTTTTTAAAATACTTTTCACATTAATTTTTCTAATCAACTGGTCTAAAATCCATGGAGAACATTTTATACTTTTATTATTCAATTTAATATGATAAGTCATTTTATACATTAAAGACTTACAAATATTTTGAAATTATATGAAATCCATGTCTACTTTATCCAGGTCAAAGCTGAATAATAAAATATTCAATTTAACGTGTGATAATTTCTTAACATACCTGTTACAACTGAATTATCACAAGCTACAGACAATTTCAAAAGAATTTCAATATGATCCACAATGCCTAATTCAGATATGCCAGATTCATAATTATAATGCTGATCAAGTCTAATAAAAATATGATCAAGCAGAGATTTCCAAGATAGCTTTATATGTATAGTGAGAAATTTACTTGACTAAAATTGTAACCATATAAAAATCCAAATATCTATAGGTAGAATTATATTCCTTGACTAATAAATCAATATTACCAATTATTACAATAAAAAATGAATATAAATTAGATAATAAATTGTCAAATTCACAAATAAAATATAACAGAACTAGTATGCAATTTATATATTGCAATTAATGAAAGGATTCCATTAGAAAATTAAACATTTCTAGTATTGATTCAGTAATAGTAAGTATTAAAAAATTGTAAATAAAATTTAAATTAGCTTTTATGTAATCATTGCATCTTCAGAACATGAATACGAATGTTGTGCAAGAACAGTCTTACAACCTTTTAAATTATATTCCTCATGAGAAATCCATGACTCAGAAGAATATCATAAAAACCTAATGATAGATCATTTAGATATATATTTAATTTATCAAGATAGATTCATATAAAATGAAAATTCATATGAAATTTTTTAAATCTTTGTAATCAGAAATCTAATTAGATTATATACTAGATATTAAAGATAAGAACAATGACAATTCCATTTCATGTTAACTAGAACACTAGAAGAACTACTATCATTTCTGATACAGAAAATGCTATGTCTTTGTATTAATTATGTCTTTGTATTAATTATGCATCTTTTGCTATGCCTTCCAAAAAAACCATCAAGTAGCCAAAAACAAAAATTATTCATTAATGTAAATATGCTGAGTATTATTTTCAAAAGATAAAATATCAGATACAATTATAACAGATTTCTTCTTAACATAAAAACGATCTAGTTATGAGATGTGAACAACAACCAGTCCGATTTATTTGATTTAGTTTTTGTGTGAAATACTTACTTTAAATCATTATTAGAATAATATTCAATTTTCAACTTATCTACCATTTTGCAGCAAATCTTCATTACTTTGGTAAGAAATACCTTGTAATTCAATTTCAAAAGCCTATTGAAATGTTTCCAAAATCTCCACATTATCCTTCAATGAAGCTATATCTTCATCATATACATTATAAGTATTAGACACATGAGAAATCTGATTATTCCTGCCAACATTTTGATGCAAAATATTAATATCAGCCTGCATGCTCAAAATGATTTGTGTAAGCTCCAATAATGCAGTAGCAGCAGCAGTAACAGCATCATCATCATTATTATTATTAGTTTTCAAAGCACTTTATTAAATTTTCAAATATAGCATTACATTGAATCACAAAATGTACATTAATATTTCACATATATCAGATTATTTTGTTACATTAATAAAAAAAAGAAACATTATTGGGTTATAAATGATCAAAGATTAGTTACATTGATTATTTTTATATATTTACATAATTTGATTATTTAGCACCAATGAAAAAAACAACAACAACAAAAACCAGTGATTGTATTATATAGATGATACAGTATAACAACACTAACTGTTATGTTTAACATAAATAAAATGTAACAGTAGTATGTACAAATCTTTACAATGGAGAGAAAAAAAAACATATAAACAATATAATTATATCCAAACATTTTAAATTTTTTGCGCTCTTCTATCATTCAGAGCTAGGTGTATTGAGCTGAGGCTTCGCATATGGTCATAAAAGAGACCAAGTGGCATGAAATGTATTAACAGGGGTTATTTTCTTATCGCTTGCTTTGATTGTTTCTAATTTATTCCAGAAGGTATTAGGATGCCTTCTAGGATTTATTATTATGCATATAGAATAAACATGCATGCTCTAATATTTGCATAAATGCCTAAAGTGAAGAAATTGAAAAGAGATACTACATTAAGGTTGGCTTTATTGAAAAACCCAGGAATGACAGATCTTATATTATTAAAACATGAACATTCAAAAAATATGTGAGCCTGTGTTGCTACGTTTTTATGACACAGATTAGATTGATAATCCACATTCATACATTGCCTTTTATGTCTGTAGAAATGCAACGTAGGCAGGGATTCAAGGTTTACTTTAAGAAGAAAATCAAGTATTTTGGCTCTAGCATCCAAAATTTAAATTTCCGAATTAAAAGCTTGTTATTAAGTTTGAGAATTGGTGAATTTACCATATCTTCAGAAGGAATGTGCAGCATTAAGTAGAACTGACAATATTTAAATTTAATCATTAGTGGGGGAAAAGAAAAATTAGGAATGGAAGTGATTATAGATATGAGATATTTCCAGTATCCATTACCTAGAGAGGGTTTATCTGTTGGTGTAATTTTCATTGTTATTTTCAGCTGTGGAAATATCTCTGAGCATGAGGATATTAAGTTAAGTGTCTTTTGGACCATAAATACATTAATAGTGTGTAAATCCAATCCATTGGCTGCTAGTGAACATTGAAGGCATCTCAATGAAATGGTTACTATCCGTCTACCCCAGATAAGCTTTCTACATTGGGAATATACATATGTTGTGAAAGCTTTGGTAAATATTATGATAGGTGAATAATATATAATTCTAGTTATAATTAACATATTAATCAATGATGACTTTGAGTAGAGAGTTAAGTATGACTTAGATAAGGAATATATGACTTTTTCAATTTTACTTTTAAGTTTGTTTTGTATTGCATTGCACATTTCTAAATTACTTAAATAAAAGGAAAAACCAAGAAATGGATTAGGCTTTCCTTTAAAGTGCATGTTCAAGTTTTACCTGTATAAATTGACCATGCAGATGATTTGTCCATACTGAAATGTAATCTATACTCTCTACTATATTCATTTAATATTTTTAGTAATATGGGATATTGTTTTTTAGATGTCAGAAACACTGAAACATCATCCATGTATGCAATACATGCGATGTTTTCATTTCAACCAGATACATATATCCCAGATAATTCTTGCTTAATTTTTTTTTTAACAGGGGATTAATGTATGTGGTAAATAGCAGTGCACTTAATGGTGATCCATGTGAAATTGATCTATGTGAGGTAAATGGTTGAGAATAGCTTCCATTTAATGTGACATGGATCTGCCTATTCAATAATAAATTTGAGTAAATACAGAAGTTAGGTATGCCTGCATCTATTAAAATCTCAATTAGCAAGTCAATCGGTACCATATCAAAAGCAGACTTAATATTCAGTTGAACCACCAGAGAACTATATTTCTTATTATTCCTTATGGAATCTATGACAGTCTTGAACAAAAAGCTTCTTGTCCTGTAGAAGATCCTTTTTTTGCAAATTGAGCTTTTTCTAATTTGGGTAGGAGACATGGCCCTAATTTATCTTTTAGTATTGCTTCTAAAATTTTTATTCCAAGAGGACTCGTGGATATAGGATGCAGATTTTCTAATTCCTTTACTGCTTCTTGTTTTTTAATAAAAAGTATTAATTATATGGGATATAGATCATTTATCTGATACACACCTTTAGATAAATAGTTTGCTAGATCAGATAAGTATTTTGCAGTGTTCTGACTTAGGTGGTTAAATACAAACCTAGGAATTCAATGAATTCCAGGGTGTTTTGAGTCTGAGGTTATAGCCAATTTTTGAATGACTTTATTTGGTTTGAATTCTATTTCTTTTTCTGGTTCTCCAAGGAATTGTACCTCAGGATTGAACTGGCTACAACTTTGGAGCTTATTTTTAAAATGTTTGTACAATGGAAATAACATATTATTTCCTGACACTACTGATTTGTTAATTTTTATTGCCATGGGCACTCTTATTACTGGTGATTGGCCTAATGCCCACTGTATATAATTTCTTGACCATGTATGTGGCTTTCCAAGGTATAGTTTACTTTTTTAAATTGATAAATATTCCTTCAGTTTGACATATGTAGCTTATATGCTTCTCTCAGTGCTTTTAGATAGTTCTGATCAACTTCAGAATTGTTCATATTAATAATTTGCATATGGAGGTCATCAGTCAAGGCAAATAATCTTGAAGGAGAAGATTTATTGTGTGTAATATGATCTATTGTATATGAGACAACATTTATGAATGCTAACCAGGCTTGTACAGGATCTAATTTATGGTTTCTAATTTTGAATAGAGCTATATATGTTAGGAGAATTATTATGATTCATTTAAATAGACAAGCTTGTTACAATTATTGGTATTAAATAAAAGTTACATTAAATTATTTCAGTTACATTATTTAGATTACAGAGTTCAATAATTAGGAAATTATTTAAGTTTATACATTTATGGACATTCAACCTTATAACTAGCTTAAGAAATTTATTAAAACATTTTAATTTCAGATTTAATTTTAAAGAGCTCTGTAGGAAATGTTACCAATAATCTTCTAGCTGAGGCATCTTTTATGGCATTTGCACTGATATTCTCTGCTGGGATAGCCTGTCTGATGTCTTCATGGCAGGCTGTTGGCCTTGAACTCCTCCATTCCCATAGACCAGTCTCCCGAAAAAAGATGGCAACATTTAAGCGTTCTAGTTGACTATTTTCATTTTTAAATCAGGCATAGCCCCTGGCAACAAAATATTTCAATCATTTAAAAGAGTGAACCTTTAGTGCGTAATTTTGGGGATTTTATACTAAATCTTTGACTCCTCCTGCAAAAGCCATGAACTTGATTACAATTTTCAGTTTTTAATCTTGAAATTTTAACATGACTTTATTAACTTTAGAAAAGATAAAAGTGAAGCCGAAGTTATTAATAAAACAGTGCAGCTTGACTGTTTTTCTTTTGTCTTAAACTTTATTTTAAACTTATTTTAAAAATCTGTTCTTGTTTCCACATAAATTAAACCAGGTGTGTAGTGTGAGATTTTCCAATAAACAGACAATCTTTTAAAAGAGATTTAAGTCTTGTAAACATTCTGCTATATATGTAATTCTGTCACCTTGAGACACTTAATTTAATATATATAATTTATAACTTAGTATATGCATTATATAACAATACGCATACAGACATTAATATCTAAATGTACACAAATGTATAAATATACACACATATACATAAAGGTTATTATGCATTAATATACATGGACTTGGATGGGTTTGAACTAAGAAAAGGATACTATTATGCGACATAGTAGATGAAACAGGATCTTAGACAAAATAATACCATTTCAATACAGAAACATTCACAGTTAAATTATGAATGTCAATATATTGATAAAAGGTATTAAATAACATTGAATGCATTCTTCAACAATTACTTTTAAACTTTGCAAAGTAAAATGACCTATCTCATTTTTAAACGCAAGTCAGGAAAACCATAGGAAATTTTACTAGTGCAGTTTACAATGCCAATATGTCCCTTAATTACTTTTGTAAAAAATACATCATTAAGAATTTGTAACATTTTAAAGAATATGATGAGATTTATATATTGACCAAAATTTTGCATTAAAATACTACTATATTTTGCTTGTACTTCATCTAATGCTTTACTGTGCTAATGATTTTTAAAATTCCACACAACATGATTTAAAATAGGTAACACTAAAGACATATAAAGATATTTATAATTTTCTCTATTAAAATATTTTAGTTCATTAAACATATATACTATTACTTTAAATAGTTTAGAACATAAATATTGTATATTATGTGAGGAAAAAATTAACATCTAAAATAGTAGCCAAATCTTTAAATTCATATACTGTCAAAATATTTTCTTTCGATATATAAAGTAATAATTTTACTAAGGCTGTAACCTTAGAAATAAGTGTCTGAAAAATACGAAGGTAGGGACCGCTATAGGTCTTAAAAACACAAGCTTAGCTATGAAGAAAAGAGAGAATCCTTTAATAAGAATCCTTTCTTTACTTCAACCTACTTTTATATATAAATAGGTGAAGCTGAAGTGTTTTGATCTAAGAGTATATAATTAAATAATATAAGATTTGTTTTTATTGAAAAAGAAATCATTTTTATTTTGTCCTCATTTATTATCATATAATTGTGTCTGCACAATAATTCAAATCTACTGCTACTAATCATCAATATTTTGATGTATTTATAAATTTTCATACCACCAGTCAAGTATAAAATGCAAAAATCATAAATATAACTTCATTCAAATGAAAATATATAAATTAAGCAGAAATAGTCCTAAAACAGAATCATTAATTTAATCTTTTGGTCAGGTTTATTTATTTTTTATATTATTATTTTTTTTTTTTTTGTAATTTTCTAATTACTAATATGCTTATTACCATATTACATCAAATATAAGATGTCCTGAATTAAAAACACAGTAGGATTTTAAGCTCGAAAAATTAGAAAAAATTTTTTTAAATGATTTTATTGAAAAATAAGAAACACTTTTATTTCCTTAAATAGGAACCAATATAAATAAATTAAATAAGAGCACATAATTTATTGTGAATCTTATTCAGATATACTTTCACTTTCTACATCTTCACTTTCAAAACTTCAATTATCATCTTGACTATTCCATCAGAGTACATCATCTTCAAGCCATTTAAATTGTTAGCAATGCAACATTTAAAAAAAATCTTTTTATTACTTTCTTTAGGTATAGCTTTCCAAGACTGCAAACCACATTCAAAATTATACATATATTTTTTGCATTACAAAGTCTTTTTCTTTTAGTGTAAATACAGTAACTTTTTTTTTTCAAAGAAAAAATTTTTTTTAAATACAGAAAGTTTTTAAAAATAAATTTCTCTTTATAATTGGGAAAAATAATATATAGTGGTCAACATAAAACATATTTTTGTGATCCAATTACAAATTGCAGCCATACATCATTGATTTCTGTCTTAATTTACTTTCACATAAATATAATTTTTTCTATTAAAATGTGAATTATTCTGCTAAAATAATTTATATTTTCACAAATATTTTGTGAGAAAAATTATAAATGTGTAAGAAAAGATTCTAAAACATGTGTTGTCACTTTGAAAATCAAAATGAAGATATTGGAAGTGTCAAAACCATTGAAAGATACTCTCTTGTGTAGAGAACAAAAACACCAATCAGTGCCTTGGAAGGCAAGTTCTTATCTCATTGTTATATTGATTTATTAGTTGTAAAAAAATTCTAAAAGCTATTCAGTATGGTTTTCTTGATAAAATAATGGTAAAATTGGCACAATAATGTTAAAAGATTCTAAAACACATTTTCATTTTGAAAATCAAAATGATATTGGAACTGTCAAAATCATTGACAGGCACTCTTATGTAAAAAACAAGAAATGACCAATCAATGCCTTGGAAGTTAGGTTCTTATCTTGATATATTACTTTATTAGTTGAAAAAAATTCTAAAGGTTATTCAGTATGGTTTTCTCAATAAAAAGAATGGGAAAATTGGCAGAATAACATTAAAAATAACAGTATGAGAGACTTAAAGCCATTTACAAAATTAATCCAAAGATATTGACATTTAATGTTAAATCTTTTTTATTTGATTAAAAAAGATTAAATATGCTATTCTACATAGGTCAACAATTGTAATACTATGTGCATGTATAGTAAAAAGCAAAGCAAAATAAAATGTTAAAAAATTTCATTCCCAATTTAAGACACATCCTTCTTTTATGAGTTTAAAATTTGGAAAAAAAGTGTACTTTATACCTGAAGTAATATGGTATTTTGATTTATAGAGGTATTTGATTTTTTTTATTGTGCTTGAGTCTATAAAATTTGCATATTTATTTTTAAATTTTTGATGGAAATTACAATTTTTTAACTGTAATGGACAAAATAGCTACAACACTTAGTATTATCCATGATCCTTTATTGCTTGATTGTGTCATCAATATGTTTAGGTCTCCCCCTGGAATGAATATGGAAGAGAGCACATTCTAAACAAGTTCCAGAAAATGTTTAAAAAAAGTAAAGAGAGGTATTCAATTTGAGATTGAAGCTTGTTTGATATTTAAATCCAGATCAATAATTAATATTAGACTTTTATGTTAAATCAAAATTTATGCAGTTTTCATTAGAATCAAAACTCAGCTAAACAAAAATCAATATAAAATTACAAATTAATAAAACATGCTTTAAAAAATGAACTAAAATAATATAAACTAGCAAGCAGAGTATGATATTTTAAAAAATCTAGAATTCTATATATAAAAGATTTCAGAAAAAAAGAGATAAAAATATTAAATGATTATATGATTAAACTTCTTATATTATAACAAAGAGTATAACTGTGTTATAAATTATAGAGAAATTAAACCACTCCTTATTTATTTTAAATAGCAAAAAGACAAAAGTAGAATTAAATTAAGCAATACTTGATTAATGTGTCAGATTATAATGATCTTACAGCTTTGATAAGATGGTTAATCTTTAACTTTTTTGTGTGTATGTGTGTGAGAAAGAAAACTATAATATATAAATAAGTTATATTATTTAGTTAGATAACTGTTATCCAAGAAAAATATAGAGAGAGCAAAGCAAAATTAAACGTGTGAAGAAATGTAACATGACTTAAATGTATTCAAGATACTTGAATTTATTATTTTTTTTTTATGAATTTTATTTATTTTTAATAATTAAACAAATAATATAACAACATATTTTTAAACTTTGTTGTTCTTGCTTCAAGATAAAAATTGAAATATTACTCATTTATCAAAACAATGAGATACTTTCATTTATTTTCCTCTATGCTTTTAGTTACAGTATTTATATGGTTTAACTAAGATTTGTTCTAAATCTTATTTTTCAATTTTGATCATGTGTTTTCAATATAAACTTTTGATTAGCATTGGTAATGCCATTCATCATCAAGCTTAATCACATTATGTAAACAATTTAATAGAATTTTTAAGATAATGCATTGTCAAAATTACAGAGTTTTATGATCTCTTCAGTAGAAAACTTAATGTCAAAACCAAAAGTTAATTTTGAAAGAATTTTATTCACATTTTTATACACTTACAGAATTAGTTTCAACTCATTAGTTATTCTGATAAATCTTTCAGTTTTTCTCATTGTTTATAAAATTGGTAAAATAGAAGCCAGAGTCTGACACCAATATTACACCTGCCCATTGCTTTCTCCTAAAATGTAAGAAATAAACAACAAAGATTAGTGAACTGATCACATTTGTTAAACTTTCTGGTGTACACCAACATTCTATATGGCATAATGTATTATTTTTAATAAATGCAAAAAAACATATTCCTAATAAGAAGTCAACACATCTTCTACCATTCTATGTTGTATGTACGCTTAAATCTTTCAAATATTCTAGAGAAGATCCAGTAAATTAATGAAATAATTATCAACAAAATAGCTACTGTAAATTTTTTATTTCTAGTAAATCATCAATTTGCTGCTATAAATAAATATGAGTACATATTTCAATAATAGGCTCCATGATTCATTCATTATACACATTTGTATACACTTTTCAGTTTTTAACAAAGTGTAATCAATGTTTTTCCATAAAAATAGAGTAAGACTTGGAATTTCATTTCAATAATAAGAGAATCAAATAAATATACAATTAACTGAAAATTAACTTTCCAATATTATAATCACTGACTTGTATTAAGTTAAAGACTGAAATCTCAAACATCATCTCAACTGCAAAAGCATATGCTAAGCCTCTTAAGAATTAAACCATTAATTATTTATTCAAAAACAAACATATGTATTGTGCATATTCAAGTGTTTCATAATGATAATGTAGTGAATTTCCAACATTAGACTTACTGATATAATTATGCTCATTGCTAATTTCAAAAGTAAATTCTAAAATCATTTATCAAATGTTTCTTTTGGTAAAAATTTAAAGCTGTTTTTATTTTTGTAAAATTTTATTAATATTAAAAGAAAAAAATCTCAATTGAGTGCACTTCAGAGAAAAACCTCAAGAGTATGTTTGATTTTCAAATTGTTGGTAGAGCAATGGAAGAAGGCTGCTTGATTTTTTTGGTCATAAATTAAATTATTTTGAGGGCCAAAGAAGAATCTTCAAAATATTCATCAAGTCCATATATTTATTTGAATAATATCAGGTTTACTGAATCAGAGCAATTTACTCAGACATCAGTTTTTCTTGAAATTGTGATAGAGTCTTATTTCCTGTCATTAGTTGTTAGTATTTTAGTTTTCTTAATTCAGAATAGTAGAGTTAATAATTTATACATCCATTCTTGACAAATTTGACAGAAAGTCAGATATTCTAATTTTGTAAAGTTTGGGTGACAACCATAAAAAGTCCAATTTAAATGTAAGGCCACACTAAGTAAGTTTGCTACTCATGCAAATGATAAACTGTCACACATACAAACACATACACTACTAAAAAAAAAAAGTTTGGAAAAAAAAAAAACTTTCAAAATATATAAAATTATTCCATATATCTTAATCTATTGCTTTTAATAAATGAAAATACTGTAGCCAATATATTTTCTAGTATTCTTTATAGTATACCATCTTGAAACTTTTTTATAGACAATAAACAAAATTATCAAACTTTTCTGATTTTTAGTAAATCACTTACTTGTAATTAGTATCTTAGCATAACAATATCTTATTCTATTTATATTTTAAGTTAATAATTCAACAATATAATTTTAAATTTATATAACAAATATAATTTTAAAAAAAATTTCCAACTTTCTATAAATTTACTAATAATTGTTACTATATCATCAATTGCTGGTCTCCTGCTTTTTCAGAGAAATAATATTCTCTAAAAAAAAAAAGAAGAAATTATTTCAAATAAGAAGTATTCCACCATTAAAAAGTAATAAATTATTTTTCTTTTTTTTTAATTAGCAGAATGACTCTTGGTCATCAGAAGACATTAAATAATTTAACCAAAAAAAATAAAAAAAAATGCTTACAGTTAATTTTGATGAGGTAGGCAGATTGTAATACCAATTTTTTTCTGTATTTTCTTATCTCACAAAATTTTTCTTTAAGATGCATGTTATTCAAAGTACTTTCATATATTTAAAAAGCTTATAATAATTAAATAAATATAATTTTGTGAAATTTAAATATTTGCTCCTAAATATAATGTGAGAATGCATATTTCCCATATATACTATAAGATATATTATGTGGGTTCTTTCACGTATATTATTAACTGTATTGTTATATTAACATATCAGTTAAAATGCATCTGGCATCAACTGGATAAAGAATGTTATTTTTAGAAATTATTGTAAAAGCAATAAAAGCAACAATGTATGAGATGAGATTAAAAGTTCATCCAATAAAAAGTAAAAAGTTTTGAAAATCTGAAAGCAGGACAGCTGCAATTAAATAATCCAATGTAAATTAACAAGTGCTTTGACCAATGGCCCTAAAAAAAATTATAAATGAGATTTTTCTACATGTATCATTATGTTAGCAGTCACAGTTTAATTTCTTAAGAATCTTGATAGTTTTTCTAATTTTTATTTAGTGGTGGCATAACTAAAAGAATTAAATTATATCAAAAATACCTTGATGTCTAAGGTTTAAACTAAAAGAATCATAAGTGATGTCTTAACAGTAAGATTAAAACAATGTTAACAAAAAAATTGTTAGAGTTTGTTTCCTTATACAGAGGAAAATGCAGAAAGATTATTGGATGTATTCTAAAATGCAGTAACATAAGTACAATATATACTATTGGTTAAAAGATTGGCATTCTCTTCAGGCCTCAAAATTCAATCCCTACAAGGCTCAGGATATGAAATATCATGACATTTATGAAACCTCTTGTGGATATAAATAATTTTCATATTAGTGCTAGGTGAGATGAACATGCTAATGCGAGAATAAATTCATTGTAAGTGGTCCTCTTTCTCGCTATGTTAATGACACCACTCACAAAAAATAGAAATTTTTCAAACACCAGAACACATGCCACCACAAAAAAAAAAAAAAATCAGACAAGCCATCAGAATTTTTCTGCATCAATAAATGTAGTGATATATGTAAACTATTTTCAATTTGAAAAAAATATTTTTAAGATACATTGCTCAAAACATCTGTCGATTTTACATCAGATTATTTATCCAAAGTCATGCCCTACTTTCATATTTTAAAACATTTCTTTTTTTTTTATTGGACAAACTTTTATCCTTGTTCTTTATATTGCTGTTTGTAGTGCCTTTACAACCATTTTTAAAAAAAACATTACGATGGTATTTTCCAGCCCAAACATTAGTACTATTGAATATATATGGATAAATGATAATTATATACTTTTTATACTTGTAGCCTGTAAGAATCTTCATTTTAAATATATATACAGAATAGGCAAAATATAAAATACTGACCAAGAATAATATTAGGAATATTCTCTATCAATACTGAACAATTTTTAAAACTGTCTCTAATCAGTACTTGGTGCATCCTAATATCTATAGTCATTTATAATAGAAATTATATGATGGGTTATTTCCATCACATATTAATTGTTAAATGTCTTTAGAAAAATTCAAACTTAATTTAAACTTTTGAAATACATTCATTGTTAGTAATAATATACAATTTAATATGTAACACAATATTTGGGGTGATATTATTCTCTCTTTTTCAAATGCTACTAGCCTGATTAGTGACAGTATTAACATGAGAATAAAATATGAAATTTTAGATTCAAGATTATTGAATTTAGGGTAATGCTCTAAACAAGATTATTCTGTCAAATATGATAGATAGTAGAAAATTCATATACTTATTAATGAGAGTCTGCCTATTTTTTTTATTTTTCCCTAATGGCAAAGTTAATAAGTGCTTTCCAACTATTATGCATTATCACACTAGGTTGCCACATGTGTTACTTGTTCTTATTATGTAAGCAGCTTCTTTAAATTTTCTTCTTTGTATTTCTTTCTCTCTGACCAATATCTTTTTATCTTTTCCCAATGGGACATATGTTCATTGGTGCATACATTGTCTGATATTTTAGATATATTTATTTTTTTCTTTTCTAATCATTAGTTTGTGCTCTTTTAATTGTTATTCAATGGGGAAACTAGTTTTACTCATATACATCCTTCAACATTCACATTATATTTCATAAATGTAGTTTTTGTTTGTAAAGATCTTAAGTTTAGGTTTTGTAGACATCATGATACTTCATAGTGTGCTATGATTTTTGGAAAAATATTCTGATATTATCTTGATTACAAAGCTTTTTTTATTTGTCTGCTATGCCTGGTATGTATAGATACATTACACTATCAATAATTTTTTTCCTCTTTTGGTGTTTCGTTTTGTTGTCTCTTTAAAGTTTTCTCAATGGCACTTGAAGAATAATTATTCTTCATGAACATTTATTCTATGTATTGCTTTCTGAACAAACTTTTTTCACTATTAAGTATTTTCCTGTGCCTGTGGTGTTTTTTGTAAACTGTAGTTTTGATTTTGCCATAAGGAAATCTTATCATGAGAGCATCTAATAATGCCAATTTTTGTTCTTGTTCTGATTCTATTGTAAATTTAATTGAAAGTGTTATGTTATTGATGTGTATTCAGACTGTTTATATCGTACTTCACCATATGGCCACATGGAAAATGTATCATCAACATAGTAAAATGAGATTTTAGGTAGATATGGAGGTTTTCAAGTTCCTCCATATAAATGTTGCTAATCAGAGACTGATAAGCCAGTAGCTATCCCTTGATTTTTTTGGAAGAATTCCATGTTGTACTGAGAGTATGTTATTATTATGCAGAATGTTAATAATTCAATTATACTACAAATAGAAAGAATTTATAACCCTAAATAGTGAAATCTAAAGTCATGTTGTACCAAATAATCTACTAGCTCATAAATAAAAAATCTTAGTTCTAAAAACCTAACAAATTTCAAAATTTCTGTTTTGCAAAAAGGACCTAATTTTACTATCGGACCATCTATTTGTTTATTCAATATAATGGCAGTAATTGGAATCAACAATTATCTATAGAAGAAGTACCAGAATTATGCTAAAGAATAAAAAGAATGTTTGAGAAATACTATAAACTATAAAAATCTTAGTTCTAAACACCTATCAAAAGTCAAAATTTTTGTTTTGTAAAAAGGACCTTATTTTACTATCAGACCATCTATTTGTTTATTCAATATTATTGCATCTGTAGAGGATGCATCAGAATTATGCTAGAGAATAAAAAGAATGTTTGAGAGATATTATAAACTTAAATCAAACATCTATGTTGAGTGAAAAACTACTAAATCTCTCAAACTATAAAAATCCATAATCAATCTTTTTGCAAAGATTACAATAACAGAATATGACAGCTCATCATAGAAGGCCAATACAAAAAAGTGGCAGAACATCTTATTGATGACAAAAACAAAGTTATAAGCATTATTCAGAAAACATTATTAGTATTTCATGAATTCAGAAAAAAGTAAATTCACATCACATTTGAGCAAAACTTTTAATCTTTCCATTAAAATCCTATTGTTAATTCTAAACATTTAGCAAATCTCAAAGTTCTTAAAACAGACTTTTATCAGAGATTGTAAGTACTTTGTGGAATTAATCAAGAACATAAAAATTGAAAGAACTGATATACTGGTAAGTTTTGATGTTGAAAGTTTATTCACAAATGTACCATGTAATAAAGCATTATCAATTGTAAAAAAAAGATTAAATGATAATAATAACTTATATAAGTAAGAACAACTCTTCAGAGATGCTTATGGATTCATATCACTCTCAAACCATAGCCATAACTACTACTTCATATTCACCCAGACTGACTTCATTGTGTTGGTGATACATTTGCTGTATGGTCTGACACATGTGAAGTACTATTACAAACATTTTAGGCATATCAATAACATATCTTCTTGAAATAAATTCACAATAGAATCAAAACAACAACAAAAATTAGCATGTTTAAATGTATTTATGACAAAATTTGCTCATATTAAAACCAAAACTTCTATTTCAAAACACACACAGAGAGAACAAAAAACTTAACATATCCATTCAACCATGACATAACTAAAAAGCATAGAGTTATACTATCACTACAAAATACAGCAAAAGAAGTTTATTCATAAATAACTGATTTGGAAAAAAAAAAGATCTACATAGAACAAATTTTCATGAAGAATGGTTATCCATCAATTGTCACTAAAAAACATTAAATACACAACAAAAGTTTAAAAAAAAATTTTTTTTTTTGTATTATAATCAATTTAATATCACAACAGCTTTCCAAAGCCATAAAACACTATGAGTAATCATAAAGTCTACAAAAGCTACACTTAAAATGCTGACAAAGAAAACTACATCTATTAAGTACTATATGAATTTGGAAGGATGTATATTGGTGAAGTAGACACCCATAAAAATGTGATTAAAAATCACAAATTAATGATTAGAAAAAAAAATCAAGTGTATCTAAATTAGGAAACAACATATATTTAAAATGTATGTTCAATTAGGAAAAGAAAAAAATATACTGGACAGAGAGAAAAAAATACAAAGAAGAAAATTCAAAAAAGCTGTTCACATTATAATAATGAGTAACCTCATAAATCAATGTGGTGTTATATTTCATAATGTTTGGAACCCATTCATTATCCCAGATGCATTATTAAGATAAGAAAAAAGTGGAGAAATCAAAAGGATTTTCATAAATAAGTAAATAACATTTTTGATGACAGTTGACTTTGACATAATAGACTAATTAGTTAGAGCATCATCTTAAATTTAATATTTGTGAATCTAAAAATCCAGGTTTGATTGCCATAATAATATATCATCAGTCAGTTCAAGCAATACCTGAAGAAAAGAGTAGAATAACACCAATCAAATCATAAATGTTACATACTAACCTGTAAGATATTATTAATATCTGAATATATTTTAAAGATAAAGTTTGAGTTTTTCTAAAGACATCTAACAATTAATATTAGATGATAAAAATTTAGTTCAATATATAATTACTACAAAAATTCCACTATCACAAGCATTCAGATAACCATTCAACAATAACATATCTTTTTTTAATTACTAATGTAATGGTGTAAATTATTATTCCTCATTAAACTATCACAATATATAATATAATACTTGAAAACTTAAGATATGCAACTTAATATGAAAAGGTATAAGAAAACAAATTTGAATTTAATAGCACTAAGCCAGCTTTTGGCACAAAGCAAAATTAAGTTGCAAACACAAGTCAATCTATGTTGAACACGAGTTGGCTATGGGACATGCCTTTTCTGCCTTGAATGTTAAAACAGTTTGCACAGAGAGAGATGATAGAAAAAGAAAATTTAAAGAAGCATGGAAAATTATAAGAACCCTACCCTATCAAAGAAATGAAACTTATAATTTGCATACTCAGTCACTATATATTCAGACTCTCAACTGTGAGGTTTTATTCTGCATTATGATTCTGGCAAGAATTCACCAAAAGCTGGCTTAGTGCTATTAAATTCAAACTTTGTTATGTTATGCCTTTTCATATTAACTTGCATATCTTAAGTTTTCCAGTATTACATAACTATATGAAAATAGCTTAGCATTTGATATTTAAATAAATATATGATATAATAAAGTGTTTCCAAATTTTTAGACAGAGTAGTTTTTAAAATCAAAAACCTACTTGTTTCATACTTCAAGAAGAAAATATATATATATATATAGTGAAGAAAAAACTTTAAGAGATCTAGCTAATGCTAATTCATCTTGTTTTTTTTAAATGCATGGTGAAGCTTAATTCTTTCAGAGATAAGAGGAGAATAATTACAGAGAGTATTTTATTAAGATTGGAATTATAACGCCTTTTGCAAACTATACTGATGAACAATAATTTCTATAAAAAAATTAAAAAAAAGCTATGAGTTAGTACTAAAAAAAAATAATGATGACAAAACAACAACAACAATGAAATAAATAGAAAAATGCATCAATATATATCAGAGGTATGCTGCTAAGAAAAAAATAATATATCTTTCTTAAATAAAAAAGAAATTCCTGTAACAAAACGTTGAAATTATTTTTTTTAATTTTAAGCAGACATAATCTAAGTATTTGATTATTTTCTAAAATTAAAAATTCTAATCTTGCACAAGACATAGACAAAAGAGATTTTATAAAAGATGTTCAGATGGTATAACTTGTATTTGCTAAGCATTCTTGCAAGAGATAGATAAAATTGTAAAGTTAGTGAAAAGCATTGAGCACATTGTTTTCGGATGATGATAATGCTTATTTATAAATAAATTAGAATTATTTGCTGCCCTCTAGATTTAGATCCCAGATATCTTGCACTCAGAGCAAGCAACACTTTGCCCAAACAAAGTGAAACAATTTCCATTGCTTAAATATTTCATTATTCTTTAGAAATAATGCCAAACAGCTTAGTACAACAGTAGAGTAACAGACTCAAGAGATAAAGATAACAGAATTGAAGCTCAACCATCATTTCCAGTTTTCAAATGTCTCATGATTTCCTGAGCTACTAAACATTTGATTAATTTTATATTTTAACTATAAATAATAATTTGTTTAGTATAAATCTCAAACTGTAAATAATTGACTAAAAATTTTATTACTTTTTGATTTCAGCATTCTTAGATTTTTAGGTTATACTAAAATAATGAAACAATTTAGATAAATTCTAATTGGAATAGAAGCTATTGATTTAAATTAAAGCAATTTCTATTAAAAAAAAAAAAATTAAATTAATTAAAATAATTATTAGTTCTATTTTTTTTATCAGGGAAGAGCATAGCAAAATTGTGTTCATTTTGATTTCACTTTCATATACTCATATGTTCTTTTGTATAATGATTTTTTTTTTTTTAAATTAACAAATATTTTTCAATAATACAATTTTACATATATATAATTTTTCTTTAAATAGCAAGTACAAATCTAGAGAATCTACGTAGTGAATGAAGCATTGGATATTGTGAGCAAGCATTTTTATTAATTGACAAATTATTTAATCATAACTCCTTTTGATCAGTTTAATATGCCTATCTATATATGTGTGTATATATGTTATTGTCATGTTATAAATAAAGTTAAAAGTACGTATTTATAAATAATAAATAGGTCATAAAAATTCATTTTTTATTTGTTATAACAAGAATAATTCTAATAATGAAATTCTAAAATATTTTTTATTAAAAAAGAGTTGTAATCTGAAGTAGATTATTACTAATAATTGTAGCTTTATCTCTTTGTTGCAATATCATAATGACAAAATTGTTGAACTGACCAACGCGCAATTTTACTAAGCATTAATATAATTTATTAAAAATGTAACAAAAGTTTTATTTAGATGTTATTTATAGATTGTTTCAGATGTTATTCTATACAGCATATTTAAATACTGATAATAATTAAATTGCTGTAATTAGTTTTCCATAAACGTAAATGCATATATCGGATAGTATATATCTCAAATAAGCCTACTATAACAATATTTTTAATAATTATTTACAATCTTTTTTAAAAGTTTTGTTAAGAAATCTTTAATCATTGGTCCTTTCTAACAATGAGTTTGGACTAATCAAATCTGACACCTGTCAAACTAAGCTGAAACTATAACGTGAATAGTTACCTAAGTTGGTCCACTTCGGCAACAAGAATAACATCTCACTGAATATTTACCAATTATCACCGCCTTTTGAAAAGCATCTCATACAAAAATACACAAAATATACGATGGCTTAAGAGGCAGAAAGAGGGCTGAAAAAGTGAGAAGGGATACAGAAGTTTTTGTCACCTGCTTTGTCAACCACGCCTAAAATTTCTTCAACTGCTTGGCTGGCTTTAAAGTGAGTTTGTCTTCTGTCAATTTTATTTCCCCTGCCCCCCTTACTCCAACCACTATCTTTGATCTCATTGTTTACTTTAAAAGATTGTGAACAGCTAAACTTGAAAAATATTTTTAAGAATTTATCCAAGTTAGAACCTTGACAGTAACAATCGATGTATGTTTTGGTAAAGTTAATAGTTAACACTAATAAAAAGTATGAACTATTTAATAACAAATGTGTTATAATGTTTGTGCTCACGCTGTGCATACTATTAATGATAACTGTACCATGTTTTATACATGTGCTACAAAGCATTTAGACACAGATGTGTGCATTTAGTATTTTATATATTTTACTTCAGCAAAAAGCTTTCATCAGAAATTTTGAATACTGTTTTCTTCAGTGAACAAGATGAAATTGAAAAATAGTTTATGATGATTTTTATACATCTTAACTTTTATCATAAATCCATTCCAAAATATTTTTATTTCAAAACTGTCTACTTTTAACAACAACAACAACAAAAAGAATGTGTCAATAATATTAAATTAGACACTAAATTATGATATTCGGAGCTTGTTAATAATGTCCGGAAAATAAAATACATACAGAAATACAAGATTAATGTCAGTTAAGAAATACTAACACTTCTATGTGAATAGAAGACAGATATCCAAAAGATGAAATCTTTAGGTTATTCATTGCATAATCTTGCTTATTATTCAAATTTGTTCTTCCCAAATCAACACTTAGAGAACATAGAACAAAATTCATTAAAGTTATATTTGTTATCTTGATTGCTATAACAAATGCTAAAAATCTATTTAAAAAAGTGTTACTTTCATAAGTATACTTACTTTATTCAATCTAACTATATCAATGTAACAAAAGCCTCAATATAAAATATACCTAGACCATAATACTATTTACCTCAGTAAATTTGAACTTTTTTTTTTAGTTTCAATCAATTTAAAAATTTAATATCATTACTAATCAATGATCACTTCAAAGGCTGCATCCTCTATAATAATAGACAAAAATATTTCACTTTTGTAAAGACATTATTTCTGCAAAAATTTCCAATTAAAAAAAAACTATTTTGAAATCTCATGAATAGAAATGTCTACCTTTTATCCCAAAACATTTTTGTTCTGAAACTGATAATTTAATTTCTCCTCAATTTTTGATCCAAATATTAAATTTAACTGTCAAAGTCTTTAACCAGAAATTTTCTCAAAATTATTTTATATAAAGCAGATAAAGTAGCAATAATTTATTCCTAAAGCTCTGCACCAACTTCATATGTATAACAATAAAAAAGCATATTAAATAAACAATCAATGGGAGGATTTCTGTTAGCCTGGAGACAAAAAATGTATTACTAGTAAAATAAAAAGGAGTTTGAATTACATTTATACTTTTCACACTAACTTATGTAAAATATAGATTAAAATAACCCAAATGTTCTTCAAAATATTAAAAAATCAACTTTCATTTACTAAAAAAAAATTAAAAATGATAAAACCATTTTTTTGGAGGAAAAGTTCTGATTTGAAGTCATGTAAATTTATAGTTAACTTATGAGGGAGGACCCCAAAATAATCAGAATCATTCTCTGGTTTGCACACCTGTTGTAATTACATATATCTTGCAGAAATCATTCTGCATCAATCTTCCAATGACATAACCTAGTGAAATTATGGGGCAACATAGCACATTTTTTTTGTAAAGTGCATTTTGCATATTTGTCAAATTTTTTTATAATGATTGAAAAGTTTGGCAATGTGAAATTCTGTTTTCGTTCACAGAAAACAACAACAAAAAGAGTTGTAACACTTGAAAGAGATTATAAGCAAGATGATAATATAAAAACATAAGTTTATGAGTGGTTTAATTGAAATGTTAAATTTACCACATCTCTAAAAAGCATCGCAAGCAAAGTCCAAAGACAAAACAATGCTTATTTTTTATACACAAACAGCATTTTTCTCTCAAATTTAGTTCATAACAGGCATTTTATCTGCTTGTTCTGAAACATTTACATGATGTGTTAAAATGTAAACATTCTGTTTTATGACAAAGTAACAATGCAAGCTCCTCCCCGACAAAATGTCATTTCTCAAAGCCTTGAGTGTGAAACATTTTTTAAGTAAATTCAACATGATCAAGCTATCAACTGCACTCACTCGATCTCACTTCATGCATTTTTTTTAATATCTCAAATGAAAAAATGCCTTTTCATGGACTTAAGAACTGAGAAAGAAATGACAGAGGCATTAAAATGCATCACTTTCCAAGGGTTTCTGAATTACCTCAAAAAATGACAAACTGGTTTAGACCAGTGCATTGCATTAAATAGACTATACTTTTTAAAGTGATTCAATTTGCAACAATCAAAACATAAAAACAATTTTTTATTATAAATTTCAAGTTATTTTTGGATCCCTCTGTGTATTCTGCTAAAATATTATTGCGAAAAAAATGAAGCCTCAATGCAAACATAATACTTATAAACTAAAAAACCTTCAATTATTTTACAAAAAAGAAAATAAACACATGAAGAAATTAGACCTGAAATAAATCTAGTTTTTCCAAAAAAAATGCTGCTCTTACAAATAAGGATTTTAATCCCTATTGAAAAAGTTTTAATTTGATTTCATGTTTGAATTGTTCAATTTTTAAATAATAAAATCTGATTTTTTTAAAAACTGACATAATTTTTAGCATATTATTTAATTTCTTTTTTGCCATCAGTGCCAATGAGTGAAATATAATCTTGCATGGAAATCATTTAATGGGTTTAATCACTTAAGAATGTTTTGCCTGTTCAATTACTTAATATACAAATATAAATTTGCATTTTGATTTTAGATAATTCGATAGACATTTTTGAATATATTCTTATGCATTGAATGCCATTATATTCTACTTTGTTTTCATCATCACATGGGTCTTAACAATAGCAAGTCAAAAATGAATAAATTTAATATCCTTTATTAATAAAAAATTTAATTGATCTTGATGTAATAGTATGTTAATCTCATGACTAAGACATAATTAAAAGAAAAAGAAAAAGATCATATAATACTTTGGAAACAAAAGGGTGGCTTTATTGCCAGAAAGTTTGAGCACCGAGCGTGCAGTAACTGGAATTGATATAAGGACCTTATGCTCTAGAATCTGACAATTTATTACTGCATTGAACCATGCAGAGAAATTTGGTTATTAGTAATGCAATAAATAAAAAGTCATAGCTAAAGAAAAGGATTTTTCTTAAAAGTGTACCGAATGTATATTTATATAAAATCTGTTGAATCTTTTTTCCCCCAGAATTTTTTACTGATAGAAACGTTTTTATGACATCTACAGTCAGTGCAGTGATAGAGTGACAAATTTGAAAACTAATAGTTCTTGAAATGAAACTCAAACTAACACTTCTGATACTCAAATATCATATGACCTTCCAAGCAGCAAATAATTTTATTATTTTCTAATTTTTCTATATAAATATATTGCACAATAAAGGCATAACCTTTTGAAAGAAAAAACAAATATTAAAACTGTTAAAAAATTCAATCAAAAATTTAGCTTGAATCTGTATTTCAAACAATATCTCAGTATGTTTCTATCAGATCAAGTTTAAGTATATTGCATGAGTATAGATTATAAAAAAACAATTCATATTTGAATAATAAAAGTAATAAGCTTATTTCAACAAAATATGATTTAAAATCCTTTCATTTAATTTTAATTAAGTAAACAAATTAAGCCTACAGACTTTTTCTCAAACAATGATATTATTAATTCTTATCTGGAGAAAAGGAATTCAGTAAAACTATAATTTTATAAAAATTATAAAAGAGATTAGTTTTTTTTTTTTTTTTAATTGCAGATTGTTTGAAAAGTTTGGTCATTAAATCATTTTACATCTACCCAACATCAAGAATTCAAAGTAATGGTAAAGAAAAAATAGATTTTAAAGTTAAGCATGACTAGAAAAGATTTGGAAATTATATGCATCTAATATATTTTCATTGAATAATACTAAATTATACACAGGTAAGATTGATAAGCAAGCAAGTATCAACTTTTGTTAACATTTTATTATATCATTTTTGAAAGATAATTAGTGATATTTACATATTTATAAGCATTACATTAAGAATAACAAGCAATATTAAAAAATACATTTAATGCATACTAACAATTCTAACAAAACAGAAATCTTAGATTGATTATCATACAAAGTTAAATTAGAAGGAAGTCGAACTCAGACTTTCCACTACCCTCAGTGCCATCTCATATTGTTGACCCACCTGATCACACACATGTTGAAATGATAAATAATCACCAATATATGTATTTCATGCTAAACCAGCAATCATCAGTTGGTCTAGATTACTATCCTCACACACATATATAATCAGTGCTCAGCTTTATATTAAGATAGCCAATCTTCATACTTTAATGGCCAGGCTTCAAATTATTCCAACTCACAACTCTTCAGCCTTCCATTTCATTGAAAATCTGAAGATGGAACATTCCAAGCCCTTATGAGTGCCAAGGTTGTCATCCTACCCATGTTGACATATTAGTCATTCTGACCCCTCATGTACAGGAGAATAATAATGATTATATATATGTGAGGGGATAGTAATCTAGACCAACTGACGATTGCTGGTTTAGCATGAAATACGTATATTGGTGATTATTTATCATTTCAACATGTGTGTGATCAGGTGGTTCAGCAACATGAGATGGCACTGAGTGCAGTGGAAAGTCTGAGTTCGAATCCTGCATATATTACATATATAAATTGCAAGTTTAAGCCTGTACAATGTATTAATTTATATAGTGTGTAATAGGTCTGCCCATCCCTCACATATGTATGTATAAACGGATTATTCTCCTGTACATGAGGGGTCAGAATGACTAATATGTCAACATGGGTAGGATGACAACCTTGGCACTAATAAGGGGTTTGAATGTTCCATTTTCAGGTTTTCAATGAAATGGAAGGCTGAAGAGTTGTAAGTTGGAATAGTTTGAAGCCTGTCCATTAAAGTATGAAGATTGACTATTTTAATATAAAGCTGAGCACTGATTATATATATGTGTGAGGATAGTAATCTAGACCAACTGATGATTGCTGGTTTAGCATGAAATACGTATATTGGTGATTATTTATCATTTCAACATGTCTGTGATCAGGTAGGTCAGCAGTATGAGATGGCACTGAGTGTAGTGGAAAGTCTGAGTTCGAATCCCGCATATATTACATATATAAATTGCAGTTTTAAGCCTGTATAATGTATTAATTAGAAGGAAGTGTAATTTTGCCATTAGTTTCAAATTATAAATAATGCATGGTTATCTTATCCTACAACAATACCATTTTTAAAAAAATATTACTGATTTGAGTTCACATTTGTAAATTTCCAATAAAAATAAAGTTACAAATTTTTTTTTACTGCAATACCAAATGCAGTTATAGAACCCAGAATGCAAAAACTATAAATGATCAAATTAGAAAGTATATATATATGTAATAAATAATATTTCTGTAGTGTAATTTTCACTACATTACTCTCATGCAAGGTATGGACTGGTTTCTATTAGCTTTTAACATATTGTAGAAGGATATAATCATAAACATATGACCAAAGAGATGTGAAAAAGATATGTCTTTGATCACATTTTTATCATTACATCCCTCCACAAGATATTAAAAGTGGATAGAAACCAATTCCTACCTTGTGTGAAAGTGGTGAAATGCAAATTATACTATAGAAATGTTATTCATTACTGGAAAATCTCTAGTCTAATAAATGACTAATAAAAATATTTCTATATCTATATGTTTATATTTTATCTCACTCTTCAATTTCACTTTTTTCCTTTTTTATTACGGTAAACGTTTTATGAATATATATATATTGTATAAATTATGAATGGAATTCAAAAACACCACTGAATTTAAAAACTTGGGAGTGATTGGTTATTATAAATTAATGATATGACCAAAGAGATGTGAAAAAGATATGTCTTTGATCACATTTTTATCATTACATCCCTCCACAAGATATTAAAAGTGGATAGAAACCAATTCCTACCTTGTGTGAAAGTGGTGAAATGCAAATTATACTATAGAAATGTTATTCATTACTGGAAAATCTCTAGTCTAATAAATGACTAATAAAAATATTTCTATATCTATATGTTTATATTTTATCTCACTCTTCAATTTCACTTTTTTCCTTTTTTATTACGGTAAACGTTTTATGAATATATATATATTGTATAAATTATGAATGGAATTCAAAAACACCACTGAATTTAAAAACTTGGGAGTGATTGGTTATTATAAATTAAAGCATTAATTTAAAATGTATATATATTTTTTAACGTTATTTTATGATTTAATACTTGACTTTGTTTCAAATTTTTAAAACAATATTTTTTTTTTTTATATGATATAAATAAATGTCAACTGCAATTATAAGAACTTTTCCTTTCTTTACATAAAAAAACAACAACTCCAAAATCATCATATTAAACAATGTCGAGAACTATCCAGTTATGTGAATGATTTCTAAAAAGGAAACTATTTAAAAGTGTTCAGCTTTGGTTAACCAAGCATCTATCACCTTCTATACAGCCTATGTCAAAAAAAAAAAAAAACCATGATAAAGTAGCAGAAATGGACAGCCCACAAAGGAGAGCCATCTGGTGGAAAGCAATTATTGGTTTACAACAATTACTAAAATAGAGGAACAACATATCTATCAATCTTTTTAAAAAATAAAAGCTTTTCATCTATGTGACATATGAAAATATAATTTCAACTTTACTGTTATACATGCACTACACGATTACAGATATATATTATGTGTAAACATATATTTCTAAAGTTATAAAGCATACGATAAAAATATTCACTTCATCCTTTCCCACTCACCCACTAAAAACACACACACACACACTTTAAAAATCTATCACACATATAGACGCGCAACAAATCTTTAATATTTTACTGCTTACATTTCAAATTAACATAAACGTGTAAAATCTATAAAATATACATTCATAAAATATATAACTGCACTGATTAAAACTTCTTCACTTAGAACGAATTATTTCATTACAGATGCTCAACTTTTGAGCAAATATATTTAAAATTCGTTTTGTAATAAAATCACATATATGATTAATTTTCTTGATTTTTAATTATTATTATTAATTTTTTTTAAAAAAAGTACGTCATTGCTTAAGTATACAAAACAGTTTGAGAAATATTTAAATAAAAAATGTAAATTTTAATAATTCTATTTAATTAAAATTTAACTTTGATTATGTGATATAAAAAGAATCGTATATATAACAAAAAAACAGCATATAGTCATATGGGAGAGAGAGAGGACAAAGTGCAAAGAAGAAAATTCAAGGAAGCTGCTCATATGATAATGGGAAATAATCCTACAAGTCAACCCAGTGTGGCAATACACAATGTATGAAAGCCTGTAATTAACCTTGTTCTTAAAAAAAAAAATATTGTTTATTAACGCTAATATATAAATATATGAAATTTCTACTATCTGTTGTATTTGACAGAATAGCTCAGTTGGTTAGAACGTTGCCTTGGAATTTGATATTCGGGAATCTAAATATGTAAGTTGATATTGCTATTGGTCATACCAGCAATACCTAAAGAAAAGTGGAGAATAATACTATTCTAAATGTTGTGTAATTACTAACCTGTGTTGACTATTTAAATGTTATTTATTACTAACAAGTTGTTTGTATTTGAAAAGTTTAAATAAAATTTTAAATTTTGTCTATATTCAGCATCTAATGATAAATAATGGAGATAGTCCAATATATATATATTATCACATGGTGTAATTTTGTAAAATTATGCTTTTTTTTTTTTAAAAAAAATCATTTAAAAAAAAATGTTCATCATTATTCTATTTTTACTAATTTGTACTTTCATTAAAAAAAAAAATAATAATAAAAATTTATAACAAAAATTCCATATTCAAATAAAACTATAACAAATTAACAATTAAGTTGGATTATTAATAATATAGTTCAAATAGAATAAACATAATTAGAATAAGAAAAATACATGCATATTACAGACATATATTCAAACTTCTGGAGAAAGAGAAAAAAGGTTGCCATATTCAAATTCAATTTTAGAAAACATCTTTGTGGCATGACGTTGTTATTCATTTAAAAGGCCTTTGTTTTAATTCATTTACTCCTTTTATGTGAAATTGATCAAAATTGTTGGTGAGCAAAGGTAATTAGTATCTAGTAACTATGATTACAGCGAATGTTCAGAAAGTCACCTTTGTCATACCCTATTCCATTTTATCTGACTCCTTAGCTACAATTGTTCCCTTATTTATTGATCTTGCCAAACCAGATGAATGGTAATTGATATTACCATAATCTGATAATTATTATTTTGTTATCTTATTACAAATGTAATTGTGAATTCACCTTTTAAAAATATTCCATTAGCTGCCCAGGGCAAATAATATCTTTGAAGATATAGTTTTAATCGATAAATGAAGGGTAAATCATAGGATTTGTTAATAGTGTGTCCATTAATGATCAAATAATTCACTAAATAATGAAAGATGGACCAAAAACATGAGAGGACAGAGCTCTCCCTTAACTGAGTTAAATATCCCGGGGAGACAAAGAGCAGATCAATCAGCAATTTAACTTTTTTAGTAAAGAAGGAAAACACATCTTTAGGAAACAGGGATCTGCAATCTTGCAAAGGCATATTGAGTAACGGCAGATATTTATTCATGAAGATATATATCATAAGATAAATTAAAGTCTCCCACTATAACTGTTGGCAAGAGACTAGTTCTTAAGGATAAGTTTATATATTATAAGACTTTATGTATTATCTCTGACTGTCTAGATAAGTAAACATTAATTAGGTTAAAAGTAAAATTATTAAATCCAATTGAAATCAGAATATAAAATCATGCAGAAAGTGGTTGCCGAATATCTGTCTGTCAATAGGGCTCAGCATTTCATCCAATACCAGCACTGCTGGACCAGAGATTACTTAAGGTGAACCCTTGGTGCCGGCAGAAAATCTAGAGCTCCAAGAGTGATAGAAATAGACAGCAATCTATATGCTGGGTTTTCTATGCTGGGTAAAATAAGAGAGAGAAATTAAAGTCCCATAGTACTGATTCAAAAAGGAAAATTTTTAACCTAGTAAAGAATTCTACACATATAACAGAGAAAAGAATAATAGAAAGAATAAAGATAATGCCTGAAAGCACTCACCCAGGATTGCATGGGATCCCCAAGATTCCTCATGCTTCATCTGACTGCATTCACCACACCAGTAGTTAAGAAAATGGCTGACTTATTGGCTGATGACAGCCAGGAATTTCAGGGGATCAACCCAATTGCCCTGGTTCCCCTGAGTAAGAAACTAGATGGCCCTAGGAGTCTGGGAAACCTGAGACCAATTTTGATGATCCCTTTATTGGTGAAGACAGTTGAGGGTTTCATCAAAAATGATATCCACGATAACAGCATAGACCAGCTGTCTAAAGGCCAATTTGCTAAGATGGGGAGCTCGATAGCCAATGCCGTGTCAATTTCACTTTCTGATCGATCTTTTATGCAAGAAGAAGCAATCACAGCCAGTCACAGTAGAACTCGATTTTGCTATTTTTGACTGTGTTGAAGTTGATGTGCTGATAAGGACCCTGGAGGGACTCCAGGTACCACCTGATTACCTCCAGATGATAGAGAACCTTCTCTCTAATAGATTTTTGTCTCTGGATGGTAGAGTCTCTCCAGGCTTCAAGCCCACTATTTCCATTTCCTCAGGGCTCACCTCTCAGTGTGCTCCTATTTGCTGCTTACTTGAATCCCCTCCTGCTGAGCATCAAGGCAACTCTGAAAGGAGTTGTCATTTCCTTCGCTGGGGAGAGAATTTATCATGTCTCCTACATGGATGACATAGTTTTCGTCTCCTCTTGGGAGGAATTCAATAAGTTAGAGAAGCTCTTAGACTGGTTCAAGTTGGAATATGGTCTAAGAGTCAACAAGAAAAAATCGGCCACGTGGTTGATTATGACCGAGAAGCAAATTCCCAGTAAGATTAGGATCCCCCCCCTCAGAAGTTCTGCATTTTCATCTTGCCCTCCCCAATCTAGAATGAGGTAAAAGATTGTGAAAATGAATTATTAATTAAAACTGGAAAAATTTATTGAATCACTTGGGAAAATTTACCTATCCTTATTTGGCAAAATTGCCCTTATGAATTCAGTCATGTTACCTAAGATAACATAATTTCTCACTGGGTTTCTCCCAACCATTTTCCTTTATTAAGAGTGTCGAGACCCAGTGCAGAATATTTTTTCGGGGGAGAAAAGGCACCTGTCATCAGCCTAAACCTACTCCAGAAGCCAAAACAACTGAATGACTTAGGATTACATGGAATTAGAGACTTTTTAACAAGAATTCTCAAATGCAGAGTCTGAGGCATATGGAAGAAGTTGCACCTACAGATTGCCCCTCCCCAGTAGCTAAAGACTGTGGCTTCAGAGACAGATACCTGTAGTTCTGACAGCCTTAAATCTGAAAATCCAGCAAATAGGTTCAAAAATAAAATTACTTATTGGAATACATATACACAGATGTTTCCTAATAAGACTAAAATAGATGGCCTCTAGCCCACTGAAATATTAGGGTTCTCCAGGTTGACTAAATGATTAAGATTAGAACCTATGTTCATATATTTCCTGATTAAGGTCAACCTCAGGCCCTTGCCAACTGCGGCTTTCTTGCATTATCAAAGAGAATATCACACGGATCCTATTTGCACATTATGTAAAAAAAGAAGAATCAATGCAACACATACTTGAAAAATGACACATATGATCAAATTTACGTAATATATTCAAATCCTTAATAAAAAAATAGAGAACCTGAATACATCATTTAATTAAAGCTTTCAAAAAAAGGCCATTTTGGAATAATTAGAATGGCAACTTTCACCAATTTTTGCATATGAATTATCAGAAATAAAACATTATTTGAGTGTGGCAAAGACTATGATGCAGTAAAAACAGTGTGCATTTTATTACATGAAATCAAAAAGAGTGATAAAAAAAAATTTGTAATAAATGGCATGTGGACCTAACCCGGTCGCTAAATGATCTTAAGCAAATATCTCCTGACTAGAAGACTACAGTTTAATAAAGAGTTGCCTGGATAACTATAAATGACAATTTTGCTGCTAAAATTATGTGAAGTAGAATATTAAGACCATATATTGGGAAACGTGAGATAAAGCTGGAGATGCCATCAATGTTAACTTAATGACTTTTGGGAGTAATTGTATGCATAATGTTATATCAATGTAAAACTAATTGAATTTCTAACCATGTAAATTTAATTCAATGTATATGCTCGATAATCCTAATGGTAATTTATTCATAACATGTATGTTCATTGACAAAGTGTATGCTTTCAGCATAATTCTGTAACTATGTTAAATTAACTGTATTCCCTTTTTATATTCCACTTTTAAGTTTGGTAGGTTTGAATTTAATGTACATTATTGATAATTTTAATGTACACCTGGGTCTCATTTTATGCAGTAGATAGGTTCCTCAGAAAACGTGCACAAAAAAAACTTACCTTGAAAAATGGGGGATAGGTTCTGTAATTTTCAGAAATCAGCATAAAAGCAAAGCAAGCAAAATTATTTTAAAATTTGCATTAAAAAAATAAGAAAATAAAGTATGACTAATGAAAAATTTCAAATATTTGAAATAAACTAATACAAGACAAACTTTTTTTATTAACTACAGTATTTAATTTTACATTTTTTCATACATATTTTAATCATTACTACTATTTGACAATATGCGTTCATTTGTGAACTGATAAAAAATCAAATTCGTGATGTGATGTACAACTAGTGCCACTTTCAGTCTTGTGCTGTGTTAATGGTTTTCTGTTTCTATATTAAAAAAATGAGATCGCAATGAAAACAAAAATTATACATTATCATTAGAAAGATTATTTTCAGTTTATAAAATCAATAAAATCTTCATTATTATTTATTTTAAAAATCTAAAAAAATATTTATTTCTGTTAATATCTAACAAAATAAGTTTTAAAAGTTTAACATTTTTGAATATTTATTGCAATATTTTTATATGTACATATAAATTTATTATTATTATTTATTCATTAGTATAAGTAGGTTATTTACATAGAAGCTAAGATTCTAAATATAGCTTCAGGCCATATTCACGTTAGCTGCTAATATAATGTTATATTTTGAAAAAAGTATTTCAAGTCAAAATAAGTTACTAATAATTTAAATTTCTTGATATCTAATAAATATAGTGAAATATGAAGGATATTAAGAAAAAACATGAATCGCATAAGTTCAAAATCGCATTAAAATAATCCGCATAAAATGAGACCCAGGTGAATACTAGAATTTGATATGTATCTTTTGATAATACACAAGGGGGATGAATAAAGTTATATTTTTGAAAGATAATTCACTAAATAATAGAAGATATTTGTTTTGGAAAATGGTATTGCACTTTGATATCCAAATGAATCCTAAAAAGTTAAGAACTGTGGTCTTTTATAATAAAGCTTTAAGAGATCATATGAGTTTTTTATTAATACGAAAATGAGCAATGTTCTGCTATTACTATAACAATTGTATGAACCTGAAATATGTAAAAATATTTTCTCAACGGCAGAGTTTACACAAATGAAATTATAATGTGAGAAAAGCTATACTAGGAATGCATTATATTTGAATTCAATCCCTGAAACCATCAGATCAGTTTCAACTAACACTTTCTTATGAAATGTATTGAAAGTCCCAGATCAAGAACCCATCATATATGCAATGGTGGAGAAATGTGTTTATATTGTAACGATATATAAATATGTTGTTACATTAATTTAAAATAAAATCTTAAAGTTCGCAAATAAAAATAAAATCTATTAAAAAAAAACCAACTAAACGCTAAAATTAAAATGTTTGTTAAACGTATATATTCGCACAGATTCAAAACTTTAAAAAATATTTTTTTTAAAAAAAAACCAAATAAATAAGTATTTGAATGTACTTTTTTATAAAAAAAGTACAAGACTTAAAGATAAAATATTTTTGTAAATGGAAATGATTGTTTATTAATTATCCAAAAGCTGTGTAATTAAAAAGTCAGATCAAAATTAGATAAGGAATAAAGAATAAGCTTGTCCAATATAGAAGCAGCAAATAAAGGCCCGGACCATAATGAAAAAATGGAACAGTGACGTCTTTGTTCATGAAATCCATAGGAGGACTATAAAAAGAAAAATATTGAGTTCCAGTGAGTTTTCGAACTTGATTTGGGGAGACGAATGACAAGACGCACTTGTCGTCTTCTCTCACTTATTTAAAAAAAAAAAAATGAAAAGACTGTGATACCAGAATGGAACCAGCTAATGCCACCTCCAGAACATTATTTTCCAATGGAGATGTCGCAGGAATTAAAAAACAGGAACCTGGACTCTTCTACCGTAAGCTATATTGGCATGAACTCTAAATTTAAAAATAATTAAGAACTTTCGTTCAAGCTTATGAACTTCTATCTGACTTTTAAGTTTAAAATCAATTGATAATGTGTAATTTTATATATATGTTTGTGTTTGATAAAAAAATCATTTCCATTTATTATTTTATTTGTATTAATATTTATTGTTTAAATTTTAAATGAGGGAATTTAAGGTTGGGTATAGACGTTGCATAGATTCGTTAGCGGTTGATAATGTTGTGGTTTTCACATTCGATTAGAATATATAAGTCAACGATGTCACTGCAAGCATCTTACAATGAATGCTATTGGGTTTTGTGTATTCCCTATGCAATTGACATTATCGATGATTTTGTATTTTGATCGGTTGGGTTTATTTTGAAATGTTTTTAACCGTGGAATCTGTGCAGCCGAACTATACTCGATATTATAAAACAAATTATATAAAATTCATCTGTGCGAACGTATTTAAATGTTAAATTTAAGTCGGGCGTGAATGGCTATATAGTTTTGTAAAGTTATATTAAGGGAGGGTAATCTTAGGTTATTCGTTTCATAGTTGAATTGGCTCAATGGATTGGATATATTTGTGTAATTAGTAGATGTAGTATGAGATCCGCTATGGGCAGGATTGCATATATATGCCACACACCTTCTGTTTGCCTATGGGTGGGTTTGTAAGACGGCAAAGGACCGCAATCCATTCCTACGGAGTTTTATGTTTATTGTTCTACTCGCCAACAGATGTAGCATTCCTGTTGGTGGAGAGACAGTGTCTTCTCTAACTCTACTTACAGTTCAAATGTACATTCCTGACAGTATAGTATTTTGTGTTGTCGTATTTTCATGCTACATTGAATACATAAATGTATCAGATGGATTGATGCCAGTTTGACTGTGAACTTTTTGGCCTAAGGTTAAATAAGGGATAGAATATTTTCTTTTCAAATACAATCTATATAGTCTATTCAGATTTGACTCACTAAATAAATATTAAACTCATTATTGAAATCTATTTAAATGTAAAATTAAATATTAATATAAACATCTAAAATGTTAAACTTATTCCTCAAATTAGAATGATTTTATATGTGCGTAAATAAATATTTTTATGTGTTAATTTCTGGCAGTGGCTTTTATTTTTTTTATATTTTGAGATATAAAGTTATATTTTATAATCTCTGCTGTTCCACTGAGCTAGTGACTTGGGATAATGATCTAAATATTTAAATAAAGTGGAATCTTAACAGCGCGTATCTGCCTACTCTATAAATTTTTCTAGGTTTAAATGCCTAGATGGTGCCCTGTAGAGCAGATATCGTAGTTTGCGGTTAGATTCGATCTTCACTTGCTTTTCGATCGTTACAATATGTAATACTTATCTTAACGTGAGATCATCTAAATAACCAAATGCCTACTTTACCAAAATGAAAGTTTTACCAATTTCACAAGCTCAGAATTTCAAATATTTGATAAAGCAATTTTAAAGAAAAGATCATATCATATTCTAAAAATGATTCTACATTATACTACTCATATTAATATTTTATATCTATTTAACAAAATTATTTATTATTAATTTTCCTAAGGGTTCAGATTTCAGGAATGCATTTTAATATGTACATATTATAAATAAATGTGTGTATTTTTACAAAAGAAAATTAGTAAATGCATTACAAATAAACAATAGTATTAAAAAATAATAAATATTTACATGTTTTAATAGATGTCAGTTTAGTCAAACTTGATCAAGTCTGAGATATACATATGATGTCAAATTTAAAAATAAGTGACTATATTCAAAGAATATGTTTTTGAATATAGAGTGTTTTTGTTCATTTTCTTTGGAGGAAAAAAAATTTCTTGTTGTAAATGAATATGTTTATCATATCAAGCCTAATCATAAATAGACCATAAAAAAAGATATTCAAATAGTTGAGACAAGACTTTCTATGTTGTTGTTTTTGAAGGTGTAATGTAAATCAATGGGAGTCAAATAACAATGTCAATTGAGAATAATAACAATGTCAATTGAGAATACATTAAAAAATAGATGTCTTTGTTAGATTCTTATTTTTTTTATATAAATATTTGTAATGTACTCATTTACTAGCCCTTATATCTTTATTTATAAGTTCAGTAAATAAATATACTTATATGAAATATATATATATATAAAGACAATGATGATCAATTTTTTAAAAAATACCAATTCAAAATGGAGAAGTTTCTTATTATAAATAGATAATTGAAAATTGGATCAGAAAAAGACCAGTAATAATGCCCTTAAAGCAGAAGTTACATTTATCATAATAATAATGAAAACAAAGTTTAACGATATCTGCTGCATTTTATTCATTCTCTTTGAAGATATTTCTCATTTCAGAACATTATTATTTTTCTTTCATTACAAATCGATAACATTTGTTTAAATTATGCTTAGAAAACATTTTATCACATGAAATACTCTAGTATATCCAACTTTTGGAAATAAAAAAAAAAGTGAGGAAAAAAAATGTCTATATTTCCACTATACTTAATATTAAAAAAAAAAATGGAATTGATAAACAAAATCATGTTAGAATTAGTAAGAGTACTGCAAAACAAAAAATGGCTGCTGAAAAACTATTTGTAATAAATACTTATAAACTTTAATAAAATTATTTTTATTTATTTAGATTCTCTGTTGATTTATTTATACTTTCCTTTGGATAGAAGATAACATCACCTATTGCAGCTTCGCTGAATTGACATATATTATATTGTACCGCTGGCGAATATATGTTTAAAAAAAGGGCACATATATATTCAGTGTTACATATATAATCATTTAAAAATAAGTGATCAAATTTATTTTGGAGGGAAAAGAAAAGTGAGAATAATAAAACAGAAAGAAAAATATGATTTTAAAAACTTTTTTATTTTTAGAAATGCAAACTTGCAAAAATAAAGTATTGCATCATCTTTTCTTTTAAAAATAAAAGAATGTTTTAGTATTAAAGAGCGAGTGGGGAGGGATAATTTTAAATAAAAGTTAAAACTAGCTCTTCCTTTTTATAATTTAAAAAAAATGTATGGATAAAAAAAAAACGAATAAATAAGATGTGGTCTTAATCAGTGAAGTATTGAATAGCTTCATGCTCTCAGATCTAACCGCTTCAGCTTCACCTATTTATATAGAATGTAGGTTGAAGTAAAAAAGGGTTCCCCTCTTTTCTTCCAAAACATAAGTTTGTGATTAAGACCTGCAGAGGTCCTTACTATTGCATTTTTACATGCATATTCTTGAAGTCACAGCCTTAGTAAATATTACTAACGAATAAATATAAAAATGAAATCAGACTAAAAATATAATTTGTAAAAAAGAAAACTTTTAAAATTGCAATTCATTAAAGATTTCTTGGCTGATAAAAGAAAAAATAATTCCCAGATGAACTAATTAAAGAAAAAAAAAGAAAAACTCATGTACACTATCTTATCAAGAAAGGTAGATTAATCTCAAATGAGATTAGATAACTAAAGAATGCAAAAAAATAATCCTAATGAGACAGTACATGAATTTGGAAGGATTAAGATAAGAAATATAAAATTAATTAAACTTGATTTGAGGATGATAAAGAGAAAACAATGAGAGGGAGAAATATAAAAGACTGAAGAGACAAAAAATATCATTTCCAGTCAGATTGTTATTCAGATGCAGTCATTATTATTCTACACTGCTGTATTACTATTAAAAAAAATAAAGAAAAGAAAATGGTTGGAAAAGCTATCTAGGTTTCCAGTATGTATGTTCATCAACCTATCTTCACTGAAGGCTGACCTCGCTGCATGCACTGATAAAGAACCCTAGAAGTGTTCAGCAAGCCTTCAATCCTGAGTCCTCAGTACCATCAGATCTCCACCTGAAACCAATGCTTGCCACGACCTGTAAACTGCCAATAATATCTCTCTCTCCCCCTCATTGTAAACTTGAAGAATCGATAAGCCAGAAACCATTGATGGAAATCAAAGGTCAACCAGTTGGTAGTCAACAAGTAAGGAAACAAGCAAGGAACTGAGTCCATGAAAGTGTGACACATTATTCATAATCCTAGGTGAATATAATTCCTTTTTCCTATTATAAACATCTACACATATATGTGAATGAAAAGAACTTTAATGAATTCTCATAGTTACAGCCAATGTAATTTTTAATATTGTATATGTAAATTTTTATTATATTGTGTTATAATTATGTGTGTGCATAAAAATAAATATTTGTTTGCTTAATTATTGTTTGGTTGATTCTCTCTTTTAGAACTGCATCACTAGTAGTTTAATTTATAAATAACTATAAGTGCTGGACAAGTGTTCCAAAGATTCTCCCCTCACAATTGAGAAAAGGAGCTAGCTTGGGATATGTCAAGTGCTGAATTGTGTACCTGTCAGATGGAGCATGCTGACTAGATAACCTGTGGTTATCTGGCATCTGAGGTTAATCCTCAAAACAAATAAAGTGCTCTGGAGGGCAGGGATTTGAATATAGCAGTCAAGAAGTGTTATAGCCTGGAAATGTGATCATAGGTTATACTTTGTATAGCCTTTGTCTGGTTATAGGTACTGTTGATGTTTCATCTATCTGTGGAATTCTACTTTTCTGCTTGAAGGGCCGGTCTGTCGCCATAGTGAAAAGTGCAACATGAGTTAAAATCGAGATTTAAAAAATATAATCAGAGCAATTTTCTCTGACCCAGTTCAATATATTATGTCTACAGTTTTTCTAACCTTATGAAAACAAAATCACTTAACACAAAATTTTATTTTAAAAGAATCTATTGGGTTTTAGTTTTTGTTTGATTTCAAGGGATAATAACTGATTAATACGTTATTATGTCTATAGCAATATTCAAAAATATTCTGAAAAAGAATGCAAATGCTTTATAAATAATCATTTGCATTGTTTTTAAAAAATGTGAACTGCTGTGTCAAAAACTATACAATTTCATTCTGTTTTTTAAGTTTAATTTTACTTTATAACTATAACTAGTATGATTTCTTTTAAAAACAACTCATAAAAAACATTTACTTAACTATTTTATTACAGGAAGTAAAATTAAGTATAGAAATTAAGAAATTCTTAAATTGTTTGAACACAAAAGCTTTTTATTTTTTTATCACAGAGCGTAATGTTATATTATGGCCCACAGCCTTGGAAAAATTATTTTCAAGAATATATGTGATGTGTCTTGAATTTTCATTTTGGTTTCTATATATATGTGCTGATTTTTTTTCTTATATTTTCACAATAACATAAATTTGTAATTGACAGAAATTAATTAACACAATTATGTTAAGACATAAACTATTTGCATGCTACAAATTAGAATTAAATATATTATATGTTATCCAGTCCATAGGTGGAGCGCTAACTGGAAAGTCATCCTCACAGCTCTTACAGAATGGCTCTGAAAAGTTGTTTTTGCAGCAGTGAAAGGTATCTTTTATATTCATTTGGCCCTTTAAAGGCCTTATTTTGCTGCTAATGTATTCTTTCATTCACTAAATCTCAGTTTTAGTGCATTTTTAACACAATTTCCCTATGTCTACCTTGCACTTATCAGCATTTAACTATCTCATTCTCCCCATTTGGTGGGTGGTTCAACTGTTCCACTGACCACAAAGGGTTTATTCCCACTTAGACTCTTAAATATTTCTCCTACTTCAATTTCCCTGTCACTCAGAACTTGTTTATCAAGTCTTTTGTGTGTTGTTCCATGTTATTTAAGCCATTTTTAACAATCTTTTTTTTCAGACCCCCCCCTCCTCTGGGGTAAGTAAGTGTTTTTTTTTTTTGCTTTTACATCAATATATTTAATTTTTCCATTTCAAAATTGTTTCTTCATATTACTTCTCATTCTTTCAAATGGTTTAAAAATGGCCACCACCCCTAGTAGAAAAAATGTGCAGAGACCTAAACTACATGAACTAAAACCTTCAAAATTACCCAAATTTTATCCAAATCAAATTTCAAACAAAACTTAACTAACAACATCATCACCAAAAAACTTAATTCAAAGTCTCCATCTCCTTGGCATCTGGATTTTCCTCCCTTTCAGGCTGTGGTTTGCTCTATCAAAGGTAAAAAGCAAGTCAGAAAGAAAACATGACCAATCATAATGCCATTCCAAGTACAATGGGAAAAACTAAACTACTCATCTACAAAAGACAAAAATCAGCCTATTGCAACCAAGCATAACTCAGAAATTTCATCCATCCCTGAAACCTCTAAAGACTTAACATATAGCAATTCCTTCAAAGTTAATGTCACATATGGATCCTCCTTTCAATCCACCAGGGCAACCAAGCCTATCAATATTGCTCCTTACCAAAGACTCTTCTTTGCCTGGACTACACACCCTTTCCATATCCTCTTCCCATTTCATATGTATTCCCTTTCCCCTTCACCATATTGTACTTAAATTTCATTTTGCCATGTAATCATCTCTTTGTAAACCTCTTTTAACTGTTGTGTATTTTGTCTTTTTGATGAATAAAAGCTTTCATCACTGAAAAAAAAAAATATTATGTCTAAAACCCTGTTTATAGTATATATTCATAATTTAATCTCAAAATAAATATTTGATTTTATTATAAAAAAATATTCTTTACTATTTCTCATCTAACTAAAAATACCTTGTGATGTCATATGATAGGAATATTCGATCTCATTTGAGAAAGCCAAAATAGTTTAATAACTTTAATTATGTCCAGTCTTTAAATGAACTTTTTTTTTACCATTAATAAAATACAATTCAATATCTTTCCATGAGACAACTAATAAAAATTTCATTTTCAAGTCACACATTATTATCTGTACACCAGTTTCAAGTCACACATTATTATCTGTACACCAGTTTCAGAATCACTACATCAATTAATACCTTTGCAATATAGATTTGAGAGCTAATCTTATTTTATTACTATCACAGATATATTATTTTAAATATGTCAAAATTTGATACGTGACTTTCACAAAAATAATTATAGAATTTATTAAAGAAGTTAACAAACCTCCAATCATGCACTTTTTTATGAATTTATGCAATCATCTGTGAGCATCATTTAGAAAGCATAAATGATCCATTTATGCATAGAGCTTATCATTATATAAGCCAATCTTTGATCTCCATGCTGAGGTTAAGGCTTTAATCTATTGTGTGTCTAAATTATAATGTAATAAATGAATTGTACAAATATATTATGTAGCAGGAGAAAGATAAAATCTCATTTTTAATCACCTCCATTTAAAAATAAATAGTAAATTTTACTATAATCAATAATCTATTTATATCTAGCTGACTAGGTATCTAATATAAAGATGATAACAAACCTCCAGCCATGCATTTTTTATTAATTTATGTGCACTCACCCATGAGCATTAGTTTAAAAAACATTGATGATCCCCTTATGATTAGAGATTATCATTATATAAACCAACCTTTGCTCACCATGCTGAAATCAGGGCTTTAATCTAATGTATGCCTCAATTATAACTTAATAAATGAAGTGTATAAACTTATTTATTTTGTAGCAGAAGAGAAATGAATCTCATTTTTAATCACCTAATAGACTATTTATTACAGTAAAATTCAAAATTTACTATTTTTTTCTAATCGCAGGTGATTTAAAATGAGATTTTATCTCTCTCCTGCTATAGAAAAAATAAGTTTATACAATTCATTTATTAAGTTATAACTCAGGCCCACAATATATTAAAGCCCTGGTCTTATAACACAGTGAGCAGAACTTGGCTTATATAATGATAAGTTCTAAGCATAAGTGGACCACTTATGCTTTTTAAACTGATGCTCATGAGTGAGTGTGTGTAAATTCATAAAAAGTGCATGACCAAAGGTTTGTTACTTTCTTTATATTACATGCATAATCAGCTAATAATCAATAAGATATTTATTCCAGAAAAATTTGAAATTCATTATTTATTTATAATTGCAGGTGGTTAAAAGTGAGATTTTATCTCTCTCCTGCTACAGAATAAATAAGTTTATACAATTCACTTATTAAGTTATAATTCAGGCCCACAGTAGATAAAGGTTCTGATATCAGCACAGTGAGCAGAGGTTGGCTTATATAATGATAAGTTCTAAGCATAAATGGACCACTTGCTCATAGGCAAGTGTGCATAAATTCACAAAAAGTGCATGACTAGATGTTTGTTACCTTTTTTATATTACACACATAGTCAGTGCTATATAAATAGACTATTTATTACAGTAAGAATTTATTATTACATCTTTTTCATCCAAACACATAATTTTATTCGTTACTCTTTGCTAAAGCAGATTTAGATAAACTATCAAAACATTCAGGCATAATTTTATAATAAATAAGTATTTCCAAAGAATTTATATGTGCATAATAATTATCCAAGTAAGTAAAAATAAAGATAGTAAAGGGTTTAGCACCCATCAGAATCGATGCCTTCCCCACCAGTCTTGAAGATTGGATAATATTATAATTGATGATGACATTTGGTTTGTTACATTTTTATAGATCACAATAATATCAATTTGAAAGCAGAAAGCAACTATATTACATGCCATTTAAATTCAAATTTCATACATTTTACAGCATTATAAATCATCATATCTTTAATTAAGGTAATATTTTTGATATCAATAAGTTATAATTTTTTTATTAGTAACTTTTTTTCAATATAAATATTAACTAGTTGCTATTATGTCCTTTAACATCAGATGATCAATTTTTATTCTTTTTATGAAGTCTTTTGCCATTGACTTTGTTGTGGCTTCAGAAAAAGTTTTGATGAGTTATCCATTTCTTTTCTACAATTACAAAAATAACCATTTTTACATAATACCAGTTTTAGCATTTAAAATGGCATTTTGATTGTTTTTACTTATAATAGTTTTCTTTTAATTTGAAGCTCAAGGTTTAGATACTATTTAATATTTATTCAAATATTTCTGTTCTACAATATTTTCTTTTATCTTCACACTTTTCATTTTCAAAAGACTAAGCATAAAAAAATGCCAAAGCTAAATAACATTTTTTAAAATAAATTCTATCAGTAAAACACTGTAATATCAATTATTGTAGAAAGTCATGGAATTTCCCCTCTCTATCATTACGATCAGCATTCTCATCTCCCTTTTTCTCCTTCTAAATATTTTTCTTAATAATTAATGATGAATGGACAATCACCATATATTTTCTGTAATAATGAAAACAATTTTTGCCAAAATTTGTCAAAATAATATTAACAAAATTAAATCCATACTATTTTGACTTTGGGTACATTACCATTATCTAGTTTTAAATTATTAAATGGCTTTATAATCATATCACATTAAATAATATAAATAATATTAACATTTTTAATCTTAGTATTCATCAAGCTCTCATCACTTCTAAAAATTGTGATATTTTCTTAAATTTTTCATTGATTTATATTTTGAAATCTACAGGACTTCACAGAGTTTTGATTGTAATTTAATTTTCTCAATTTTGAATAAAATCCTTTCTTAATATATTAACATCTAATATAATCTTTAATGAACATTCAGTCTTAATTAAAAAGTTAACTTATGCTTATGTTTTTGAAAAGAAAAAATATAATAACTGTGTTTAACACTTTATGGATCTGAGACTTTGACTCTTACCAGAAGAGCAATAAAGAAACTTCAGACCTCTCAATGAAATATGAAGATATGTATATTGGGAATATAAAAACAGATTGAAAATAAAATGTATGAAAGAACAAACAGGTACTAGTTACAGCATTCAAAGAATTAAGTTTCTGGACTTATGGCCAAAATGATAATAGGTAAACAATTGAAGTTTTAAATTGGATCCCAATAGATTGTAAAAGGCCTAAAAAGAGATCACATACATTTGTTGCAATAAGAAAGATTGCTTGTGTGGTGTGGGAAAAACAAGACTATGAATTGAAAAAAGACTACGAATTGAAAAAAACCTGATTAAAGTTGAAGAGATTATCCAGCAGTGGATCAATATTGGATTAAAATGATGATGATGAAGCATCCAAAAATTCTTAATGAAATTTTGATCATCTTAGACAAAGATTAAAATACATAATTTTAAAAATTCCAAATTTTTCAGATTCAAAATACATAAACTAATAAATATATAGGGTATATAAGCACAAACTTTCAATATGACTCACCACTCTCCACACTATCTCATAACACTGATACACTTGAACACATATATGTTGAAAAGATAAATAATCTCCAATATATGTATTTCATGCTAAACCAGCAATCATCAGTTGGTCCAGATTACCATCTCTACACATATATGCTATAAGTGCTCAGATATATAATGATAGCCAAACTTCATACTTTAATGGACCGGCTTCAATCTATTCCACACTCCAACTCTTCAACTGTCCATCCAATTGAAAATTTGATAATGGAATGCCAAAAGGAATTGAAAATCTGATAATGGAATGCTCAAAGGCCACCCTGAGGCTGAGATTCTTGTCACACCCATGTTGACCTAAGGTCAATCTGACCCCTCATGAACAGGACATAATCCATTTAATATGTATACAAGGGATGGGCTGACATCTCTACTATGTAATAACTGAAACACACAGGCTTATTATATACCTGTGTCTATATATTTAATATACAGGGTATATGAGCACAGACTTTCACACGACTCACCACTCTCCACACTATCTCATAATACTGATACACTTGAACACATATATGTTGAAAAGATAAATAATCACCAATATATGTATTTCATGCTAAACCAGCAATCATCAGTTGGTCCAGATTACCATCTCTACACATATATGCTATAAGTGCTCAGATATATAATGATAGCCAAACTTCATACTTTAATGGACCGGCTTCAATCTATTCCACACTCCAACTCTTCAACTGTCCATCCAATTGAAAATTTGATAATGGAATGCCAAAAGGAATTGAAAATCTGATAATGGAATGCTCAAAGGCCACCCTGAGGCTGAGATTCTTGTCACACCCATGTTGACCTAAGGTCAATCTGACCCCTCATGAACAGGACATAATCCATTTAATATGTATACAAGGGATGGGCTGACATCTCTACTATGTAATAACTGAAACACACAGGCTTATTATATACCTGTGTCTATATATTTAATATACAGGGTATATGAGCACAGACTTTCACACGACTCACCACTCTCCACACTATCTCATAATACTGATACACTTGAACACATATATGTTGAAAAGATAAATAATCACCAATATATGTATTTCATGCTAAACCAGTAATCATCAGTTGGTCCAGATTACCATCTCTACACATATATGCTATAAGTAATATATTAATATAAGTAATATATATGTAGAGATGGTAATCTGGACCAACTGATGATTGCTGGTTTAGCATGAAATATGTATATTGGTGATTATTTATCTTTTCAACATATGTGTTCAAGTGTATCAGTGTTATGAGATAGTGTGGAGAGTGGTGAGTCGTGTGAAAGTCTGTGCTCATATACCCTATATATTACATATATAGACACAGGTATATAATAAGCCTGTGTGTTTCAGTTATAAACTAATAAAATATATTTTCACAAATTAAAAAAAAATTATTTGTAGAACCAATCATTTTCATTACACATAGTATATATTTAAATACTTCATAAAACAGTGAATTAATTTATAATTTTGTGTTGAGTGATTTAATAATAATGATTTAACCTTTTTTTTTTTAATGAGTTATCATTATAATAAAATATAAAATTTATTTAAAAATAACAAAAAAGAAAAAAAAAACATTTGCAACAAAAGCCTGCCTGAATCATTGAAATATGCAATAATTTTTTAATTAACTCTATATAAAATAATAATAATTCACTATGAGAATATAGCAGCTAAAGAATAAAAAGCAAAAAAAAAAAATGCAAGTGTATGTAAATTAGAATGGCTTCATGAAATAGTAAAAAATATAATTTCTTAATGCGTTTGTTTTTATCTATGCAACATAACAGAAAAATTTTCTAGTGAAAAATAAAAAGGGTGTTTGGAAACTGAAATTTTTATGATGTTTCAAAATCAAATCATATGTAGACAGAATGTTAAATCTCTAATAATTAAAATTTTCATTGCCAGTTTTATTGTTCATAAACAAAAAATTTGCAGGAAAATGAATACTAAAACAATCAAATCCAAAGTAATAAAAGGCCTTTTAGATATTGTTTATTTAACCATTAAAATAAAAAAACTATTTGTACTTAGCTCAAAACATTAACAATTTCTCAACATTTGATACTAAAATTTGATATGATCAGAGGAAGAAAATAAATTATATAGAAAATTCACATAAAAAGATACTATTTTTAAGTTTTTTATTTTTTTTAAACAAAGATATTGTTTAAATATTTATAAAAAAAATGAACAAGGAAATAACTTCAGCAAACGTGTGTACAATATCTATTAATAAAAACATGGATGTATATATAATACAAAATCCTTATAATACTTCTTTGTAGATAAAAAGTAAAGAGTAATAATAATATGTAAGGTGTATCTTTTTTGTATAGTTTACTTTTTAATTTTTTTAATACTATGATTTCCTTCATAAGAATTTATGACATTTATGGTGCATGAATAAAAGTAAAATTAAAGTATATTATTGGAATTTTACAATGACATATATACAGGTAATACCTAAATACATAGCAAAATGCAACGAACTTTAGAAAATTTTTAATGGTTTTGAAAATCTAATTATTCTGAATTCTTCATTGAATAAACCAATTATCACAACATGTGCTGTAGATAATCTTAAAAATTATTAGGCTACCACCATAATTAATGCTATAAAAAATAAAAAAAATTGCGAGATAATATATTTATGAAAAGATAAATTAGATGATGTCACTTTAAATCTTAATTATGATATAAATTTAAAATTCTAAATGATAAATTAAAATCCATCTTATTTCACACAAATTGAACACACACACCACACAAAACAGTTTTGTGGACTTGCAAAGCTAATAAATTGTGGGTGAAATTTTTTGGCATTCAATGTTGACTGTGAAACAGTTATCTACTTCATATATTAAATAAATTAATTTACTGAAAATACTATTATTTTGAAAAAAATAATTTGGATATGAAAGTAAGAATAAAACTTTTAAAGCAGTGGCCTTCAACCTTTTCACACCTGCGGACCGGTAAAAATACGGATAAGGTTCCGCGGACCAGCAAAAATAAGGATAAGATTTCGCAGACCGGCAGAAGTCTATAGATAAATTTTCTTAAAGATAAGCATAATTGTTATAACTGATCAAAACGACAATGTTAAATATATAAGATAAAGTTTTATATATATATGGAGTTTACATAATAAAAAACTTTTTTTTAAATTTTTTTAGAAAAGTAATAAAAAATTTAATTCTACCCTCCCCCCATAAACATATGTGATAACTAGAAAAACAAATTAATTTATGAATGATTGATTACATTTTATTTTTGTTCTGTTTTCTTTTTTTTTTAATTGGGTAAAAATGAGATGAAAAAATAAATAAAAATTGGTTATATTAATTAAAAGTTTAAACTCTTATTATTTATTATTACAAACTTTTTACTGACCATCTAGCACACGGACCTGCAGAAAGGTTCCGCGGCCTGGTGCTGGGCCACGGACCAAGGGTTGAAGAACGCTGTTTTAAAGTAAATGGTAAAAGCTCATTAGTTAGATAAAATTTGTACAGGGTGGGTCAGTGACAAAAAAAAATAGTAGAAAAAATATAGTATTTTTGCAACAATACAGATTGTTTATGTTTTTGTATAAATTTCATTACAGAAAATCTGTTTTTCCTGATATATATAATGTGTATAAATTATCTAGAGTAGTTTCAATTTGAAAGAAATGTAAAAATGATACTAAAAATTATAAGTCAATATCATTATTAGGCAGTATTACAAAAATTTTCAAAGGATGTGTATATAATTCTCTTATTATTTCAAGTTAAGAGATATATACCCAATTTTCAGCATGGACTTACTTCAAACAGATTAATAGAGACAAATCTGATTATAATGTATGATCATATATCTAATGCTTTAAAAATTCAAGATTTTTTGGATGTAATATATTTTGATCTTAGTAAGGCTTTTGATATGGTAAATCGTAAGTATTTTATTACCCAAGTTGGATTGTTTGGAGTTTTCTTCCTCTCTTTTATTATGGTTTAAATCCTATTTAACTGAATGTCCAAATTATATTTATTCCAAATGCAAAGAATCTGAGATTTATTACTATAAAAGTGGAGTCCCTCAAGGAAGCATTCTTGAACAAATTTTATTTTCATTATATACTTATGATATATCTGAAATTATTAGCAATTGTAATATTTTACAGTTTACTGATGATATAAAGTTATTTCTTAAAATTGATAATTTATCTGATTATTTAAGGTTTCGGTGTTCTATAAATAGCTTTGGGATTTGGTTTTAAAAAAATCAGATGAGTTAATATTGAAAAAACATTTGTTGTCTCATTTTGTAATAAAACATTACCCAGTTTTTTCACTATTCTATTAATAATATTGTTATTCCTAGAAAGGATCAAATAAAATATTTAGGCATCTGGTTTATTAGTAATCGCCTTTTTTTTTATTCACATTGATAAAATTAATCTTAAATGTAATAGAATTACTGGAATTATAGCAAGACCAAAAAAAGTTTTACATAAGCAATCATGCATCAAAAAAAGTTTTACATAAGCAATCATGCATTTATTTATTTTATGTAACAGTTGTTTCTGCAATTAATTATTATTCTGTTGTTTGGAATTCTAACACAAAATGTTATGAGGAGAATATAATGAAAAGGTATTTTAAGTATGTAGATTTACAATTGCTTATGGGTAGTGAAATATATCTTATGGAAAAAAAACCAAGTAGTATTTTTAAAAAAAAATGTTTTATGTAAATATGATATAACATAATTTATTCATAGTATAAATTATAGAATTCCTAATATAAAAAGAAATAATGATCTATTTTATATTAAAAAATTTAATCATAATTGTTAGATATTCTGCCATTATTACACATCCATGTTGTATAATAAGATATTTTTGGATATGATATATTTCATTTGAATTTTCTTGATTTCTTAAATCAATGTAAACTAACTTGGTTTGTAAAAACTGTACTATAATTGGATTGTTACTAGTTTGTTGTTACATGCTCAATAAGAAAATTGAATTGGAATTGAATTATCATTTTTAAAAAAAAACAGGACTTCAGTGTCCATGAATCACAGCTTCACCTCTAATACTTTCATATGAATTGCAAAACAATAAATAATTTGATTGTTCTTTTAAAAAAAAAAAACACAAAGAATTTAATAATTAATAAAGCAAGTTATATATAACGTGACATTAATTTTATAAGCTTGTAATTATAAAAATGAAATACAGAGAGTGTAAAGAATTTAAATTTGTTTAAAATGTATTACTTCTGTTTATTTGAAAATTCTAAATTTTGAAACCAAGATTTTAATCTGAATTTTTAGTGGCATCTTTATTACATTCCTATTAAAATTATGATTAACATACTGTAAATTATATTTACTTAACCAACAAAATAAAATAAACATTAAACCATGAAAAAATTTGCTCTCAAATATTTATTAAAAATAATTGAAAAATTATAATTTGAAAGTGAAAATATATATTATTGCTTAAATTCATTGTTAAGCATTCACTAAAAATATGTTTGTCTCTTTGTGAGTTGCTTTTAATAATAAAATAATAATAGTAATAATGTCTTCCCCCCTACCCTTCCAAAAAAAAAAAAAAAAAAAAACAACAACAATCAAGCAAACATTAAAAAAAAAAAAAATAGCAGTAAGAATATCTAACAAGTGTTATGTCAATTATATCCAGACATTTTGTTATATATAAATGTATATATAAATATTTTCCATGTATTTCAATAAACAAATTTTAAAAATACATTTATTTTAAGGAAATCATAAGATTAATTTATATAATGAAGAATTGTATTTTTATATAATGCTAGGTTTGTATAAAAATAGTTCATTGTTATTGCTTGTTTATATTTATGGTTAAAAAACTACCTTGCGGGTAATATCCTTAACATCGTGTCAAAAAATATTTTTTTTTTTGCCTTTGTGTAAGTTTTTTCTAAATATACCATTACTGAATTCACTATAATCAAATAATATGTGAATAGTCAATTTCAAATTATAATAAAGCATTAATTTTTAAAAACTTACTTTTATATAAAGAGATAGAAAGCATATCAAACAATTCTTTCTATTACTAATGCTCATGAATTATATAGATATATTAATTTGCTTACTGGCACAGAAATTATGTATATATAAAGAATACTTTCACATGGGATAAAGAATCTATTGCATTTATATATCTATCAGTACATATATAAATAGAGAATATATAAGTATATCTGTGTGTGTGAGCAAGTAAAGAAAAAGAATTTACACACAGTTGTTTTGAGTTATTCATTTCAGATCATCTCCTTAGAGTAAAATTACCTTCATTATAATTTTCTTCCATTTCATAATAGCATTTTAATAAGATGCAATTTCTTTATGAAATTAGATAGCTATCTGAAACCTGAAAAGTATTATTGAAAACTATAATTTTACTCAAAAATACAAATAAGATAAAAATTTGCATTTATAATATAAGGTTACACAATATACAGTGATTAATAAAATATATAAACAGCATATAATAAATCATAGTGAGAAAAAAATAAGCAGAAGTATTCACAATTAAAAGTTAATCTATTTGTTTATTGAATGGTTTGTTCAAGGGATCACTCTGCTGCAGTTTGGAAGTGACTTAAGATACAGCAAGAAGCCAATTTTCATATCCATATCACATCCATATGGGAGGATCTTTGGAAACAAGTTGTTGGTAATGATTTTAAAATAATTGATATTAGAGAGGGTGATCCATCATAATCAGGTTGCTATGTCAGGTGAAGCCAGTGCAGTTGATAGAGATGAGAAAAGATTTTCATAAAAGACAATTATTTTTTTAAGTGTCAAAAAGCTCTCAGAAATATCACTGATTATTATTAATAATTTAAATGACATTAACATAGGTAAAACATTTGTAATTCTTTACAGTATATATATAATTTAAATTTTTTAATGACATGTAAATTCTCCCATTAAATTATATAGTAAATGCATTTTGGTTATATAGTATATATACATATTGAATATTATATGTATCTGTGTGTCTAAAATGATTAATATTTGACTTAAAAGCAGATCTAATATTTGCATTTGTGTAATACTTTGCTGAGTAAGCTTAGATAAATATATATGTACAGTATTTATTTATCTAATAATTAAATGATCTATTTATCTATTTTCATATTCCTATTACTGCTCAAATTAAAAATGTAAGTTTAATTTGAAATGAGGCATAGATTTTAATTTTAGTATTATCCATGCATAAAATGATTGTTTTATCAGAGTACAATTAAAATGGAAGACATTATTATGAAAATAAGTTCAATAAGCAAAAAAAAAAAAAGTACAGATCAAACACAGATATACTCGTAATTGATAATTCTATATATATTGAGTTTGGACAAAATTACAAGAATTACTTCAAACTTTCATAATTGTCAGATTTACTTTTGACATAAGGCAACATTTACTGGAATGTTTTTATTTAATTTGAATAAATTAACATATATTTTAAAAATAAATTTAAAAACAAACAAACAACAGACAAATAAATTTATGTGCTAATTGTGTCTTTTTTCATTTGTCACTTTCAATTTCAAAAATAAATTTGGCTTTAAATAATTTGATTTTTCTATTCCTAGACCATAGGAACAAATTAATACTGTATAAGAAAAAAAAAAATTAAATGCTAAATATGGAATTTTCTGATTGTAAAGATATTGTATAAATATAAAAATAATTTTTAATATAGTTCATTGAACATATTAAAAATGTATATTTAATATATATTATAATTAATAATTACTGTTATTAGATAATAACAATAGCTATTTTAAATTTCCAGAACAGATGATATATAGCATACAACAACACATTAATGTGTGTGCAAGTATATATATATAAAGTTGAAAGTAAAAGTAAAAATAAACACAAAATTTTTTGTAACTATTTTCTATATTACACTAAAATAATAATTAAAAATGTAATAATTTAGAATTTTTTAAAAAATTATAAATTATACATTTAAAAAGATCTAATTAATATTTTATTAATTCTGATTTTAAAATTAAAACAAGCATGTTTTTGTTACAGTAAATATATTGGTAATTATAAAATTCCATTTATCTATTTTGATTAGAAAATTTTTTTAATTAAAGCTAAAAGTGCTGCAAAGTTATTTTTCAAAGGATTAAAGTGAATTGAAAAAAAAACATTAATTTTTTCAGTCAAGATAAAGAAAACATATTTTTAATTACCATATTTTTTTCCAACCTGACTATAAAAAGGTTAGAAAAAAAATTAGAAAGGAGTTTTAGACAGTTGTACAGATTGTGACAGCATAATGACCATGAAGATATAACATAACTGAAGGCAAGACAGTGCAAATTCAGTTTGCTGCTACTAGTTCATGACAGTAGAGTTTGGATTCACATGGAGGCAAATCCAGCTTTTATGTGGTACATAGCCTGTATATATGTGTGTATTAGAAGGCATAGAGACTGGAAGGAACTCATTGCATGGCAACTGTTACTGGATTATACATTTCCCAAAGATGACAATAAGCTAGTCTACAAGAGACCAGCTTATCCAGAGAGTCCACCAGCTTGTTAAAGAATTAGTTTATACATATACTGTTTTAGCTGTATGTAGAGAAGCACAAATAAAAGTACTATGTCATATATAAAGTACATGTGGAGAATTATTTTAAATAATTTCTTGAAAATAATACTTGTTAACTTTTTTTAAAAGTAAATAACTTTATTCAACAAAAAGATGCATTTCCAGTATATTTTATTCATAAAGGGAAACTCCCAAAATCTTTCTAGATTAAGGAACAAAAAACTTGCTGGAGTGTTTTTATAAACATTTACAATTAATTAGGAGTAACCAGTTGAAACACAAAACTTTTATGAAAAAATGTCAATGAATTTTTTTTTAAAAAAGTAAAAAGAAAAACTTTTTTTTACCATTAGATAATGAATGAATTAATAACTTTGATTCATTCTATTTTTTATATATACACACACATCATATGTGTGCATTTATGTATTATTGAAAAGTCTATGACAATTCGAACATGTTAATTTTCAAATTATTATACAGCATATCTGAGTGCTTATATAATATATATGCATTTTATATTTTTGATATTGAATCAATTGTGTATTGAGAAAATATAATTTGGTTTATTAAGTTTACTTTTTTTATAAACACCAGTGTGTGCACACATTTCCATGTGCACATACATATATGTTAAATCAGTCATTAATTATGTATTATATTATAAAAAATGAATTTCATTTATATGTATATGACAATTCAAATATGTTTATAAATTATTGTATCACATGTTTGTGTGCTTATATATAAGTGTATTTTATGTAAATGTATTGAAATAATTTTGTAAATCACTATGTGGTAACTTATTTGTTGTAAATTAAACAAAACCAGGTTTAAATTATATGTACAGCTATATTCTGCAGACCTTAATTTCGTTTTTATTGTTATTAATATATTGATATTTCAATGTTAAAATTATTCCAGTGAATTTATTCAATCATAGAATAGACTTAAAATATATGTTTGTATTATATCTCTTGTTCACAGTAACAGTTATAGTGTTTTTGTTCACTGAGCTAGATTCATACATGATGATCTATCATATAAAATGGGTTTACAAGTATTTGTAGACAATCAGGTGATGATGATCCTTCTTAGTGCAAAAGGGATATCCTTTAAAATCCATGCACTACATTTCATTTTAATTATTTATTTAGAAATTATGTTTATAGTTGGCCAGTACATTAATGATACTAAGTGGCCAGAACATTGATGATGATCAGCATGTTTTAGTATCCCAGCATTACTTTTTTTAATTGTTACATTCTTATGGATTAGTACTTAAGTTAATTACTGTTTAAATAATCTGCCACAAGCTGGCAAGGAATAACTAATTAACCTAGTCTATAGTTGACCCATTTTAAATCCAATCACAAGATTGACTGTTGATTTATTTTTATTGTTGATCATTCATGATGATGAATGATTATTCATTTTGTATAATTCTGGAGAATTTATACTTACTGATAATGTTGGTGATGATTTCTCATACCCCATATGCAGGCTCATTCCTTTTATATGCAATTTTATATTTTGTATTGACTTGGGGTTGATGATGATGATTTTTCATCACTCATGGTTTACCCTTAGAGTCTATACCATTACAATATATATATATATATATGAGAGGTCAAGATGTATATTAGTGAATCAATACATTTTTTTTAATTGGAAAAATTGTTAATGTTGCAGAGGTTTCAAACTAATGATGCTAGATTATCTCTATTCAATCTGTATTTACAAATACTATTTATTAAATCAAAACAATAAATTTGCTATAGTGTAATTATAAGATATACATATAATTATTATTATTGAATAAAGACTGAAATTAATTAAGAAATGTCAATTAGTCTATAAAAAAAATTTTCAATAAGAATAATAGAATTTTTATTATATATAAGATCCAGATTTTAACAAAAGATTCTAAGTAAGTGTACAAAAAAAACTAAATAAATTGGAATTTAGAGATGTTATTATTAAATTGTATTTATATATTGGACTATTTCCATCAGCTAATATTAAATATTGAATATCTTTAGAAAAATTAAACTTTATTTCAATTTTCCAATTACATTCAACTGTTAGTAAAGCATGCAGGTTAGTATATGCACAATGTTTCAAGATATATTATTCATCTCTCTTCTTCAGATGGTAATGGCTGACCAGTAACAGTACTAATATGGGAATCAAACCTGTATCCTTAGATTCTTGAATATTGAATTTTAAGGTAACCCTCTAAAAACTGAGCCACCCTGTCAAAGGCAACAGTCAGTAGAAATTTCAACCTATTATGGCTATACCTAATGTATGAAAACCACTAATCAACTTTGCTTTTAGAAAAAATGGAGAAATCAGGAGGAACCTCTTAGATAAGTATATGAAATTCCTATTGACTGTTGCTTTTGGAAGGATGACTCAGGTGGTTAGAGCTTTACTTTAAAATTCAATATTCAAGAATCTAAACATCCAGGTTTGATTCCCATGCTAGTACTGTCACTGGTCAGGCCAGCAACATCTGAAGAAGAGAAGAGAATAATACCTTTCAAAACATTGTGTATATAGTTGAATGTAATTGAAAATTTAAATAAAGTAAAGTTCATCTAAAGACATTCAATACTTAATATTAGGTGATGGAAGTAGTTCAATATATAAATACAATTAAAATACCATCATCACAAACTTTCATGAAAACATTATTATCAAACGTTCATTTTCTCAAGAGGTCATGAGTTGTTTAACAGGTGAACTTCTATCAATGATTCTTTAGCTCTTGATTTATCATTCTAAGCACTACTAAATCAAAGTGCAGAAAAAAAAATTACAAATTAATATTATTTAAAAAATAATAATAGAATAATTGTAATCCTGATGAGGAAAATTAAATGAAACACACATTCCTTAAATAATTATTTATTTCTGAAGATTTTATACATATATCTATATATTCAGATCATACAGCACAGAAATGAAAATGCGTGCCAATTTGATATTGTGCTTATTTTTTTTTTTTACAGATGGAGTTTTAAAGAAAACAAGGAGTATTTGTTATAGAAAGTTAATATTACTTTAAAAAACCTTAGAAAAGAAATGCTAGACTTGTCTGAGTTTGAAAGAGGTCAAAATGTTGACATTCAATTAGCTGAAATATTGGTGTCTAAAATTTCTGAACTATTTATTCTTCAAAATCAATAGCCTTAAAAATGATGCTAAATACTTAAAAAATGAGAAAAAGAAATCATCTAGATAAAACACTTGGATCAAAAAGCAATATTTAATGAAGTGGGCTTAATAAGAGATTGTAGCCACACAACCACTTATGCCCACTAAGGTTTAAATCATCTGAAGATAGGAAATCATATAATTTTTTGACAAGATAATATCAAGATATGAACTTTCAAAATTATGAAAGTTTTATTATTATATTTCATATCAGAAAATGCATTGTCTTTAATAGGTATCTTTTGATGATTCATATATGAATAAAGGATTAAATATCTTTTCTTAGATTATATGACATTCTTCTAGTCATGTATATACAAATGTCACAGACACATTGATGACTACTTATGTACATCATATATTCACATCAAAAGAAATGACTTCAAAATGGTTACAGCAATAAATGATCTATTTGAGTACTTCATGACAATTTATTTTGATGAATACTGGAAAAATTCAAATGGCTTTAATCCATTATAATGTCTATCACTTTCTCTCCTCTTAAGTAAGGATTTATAATTGTTTGTTCTAATAGAACCATTTCTAATAAATGCACTCATGATCTTGACATTGAAAATCTTGAAAATTAAACAGCCTAAAAATTTTCTTTCCTGTTGGTTAAGAATTTTGTTTCCTGTTATTTCAAATAATCAGGCATCATTGATTTGATATATTTTAAACTGAGATACGTCTGACATTTCTTTTCACAGATTTATGAATCTGATATCAATTTTGTATTTAACTTTTTACTCTCTTATACTTCCATTTATAAATACATATTTTCAGGTTGTTACAACTTTTCCATTTCTGTGCTAAATGTCAAAAATATATAAGTAATTTGAGCGTTTCTGATATTTGCCAATTTCCTATATATTTATTCTTAAAAATAAAAATTAAGTTTACCTTTCTTTGTAATGAAATTTACACAAAAACATAAACCATCTGTATGGATGCAAAAATACTATATTTTTTCTTCCCTTTTTTTTCAACTAATGAGCTTATATCATTTATTTTAAAAGTTTTATTATTACTTTAATATCCAAATTATTATTTTTTTTCCAAAATAATATCATTTTCAATAAATTAATTTATTTAACATGTCAGATAGATAACTATTTCATAGTCAACATTAAATGCCAAAAAATTTCATCCACAATTTATTAGCTTTGCAAGTCCACAAAACTGTTTTGTGTGGTGTGTGTGTGTCCAATTTGTGTGAAATGAGATGGATTTTAATTTAACATTTAGAATTTTAAATTAATATCATAATTTAGATTTAAAGTGACATCATCTAATTTATCTTTTCTTAAATATATTATCATCTCACAATTTTTTATATTTTTTATAGCATTAATTATGGTCATAGTCTAATAATTTTTAAGATTATTTACAGCACAATATGTTGTGATAACTGCTTTATTCAATGAAGAATTCAGAATGATTAGATTTTCAAAACCATTAAAAATTTTCTAAAGTTCATTGCATTTTGTTACGTATTTAGGTATTACTGTATATATGCCATTGTAAAATTCCAATAATATACTTTAATTTTACTTTTATTCATGCACCATAAATGTCATAAATTCTTATGAAGAAAATCATAGTATTAAAAAAAATTCAAAAGTAAACTATACAAAAAAGATACACCTTACATATTATTATTACTCTTTACTTTTTATTTACAAAGGAGTATTATAAGGATTTTGTATTATATGTACACCCATGTTTTTATTAATAGATATTGTACATAAGTTTGCTGAAGTTATTTCCTTGATCATTTTTTTATAAATATTTAAACAATATCTTTCTTTAAAAAAAAACTTAAAAATAGGATGTTTTTATGTGAATTTTCTATACAATTTAATTTCTTCTGATCATATCAAATATTAGTATCAATTGTTGAGAAATTGTTAATGTTTTGAGCTATGTGCAAAAGAGTTTTTTATTTTAATGGTAAATAAATAATGTCTAAAAGGCTTTTTATTATTCTGGATTTGATTATTTCAGTATTCATTTTCCTGAAATTTTCTGTCTATGAACAATGAAACTGGCAATGAAAATTTTAATTGTTAGAGATTTAACATTCTGTCTACATGTGATTTGATTTTGAAACATTATAAAAACTTCAATTTCCAAACCCTTTTTTTATTTTTCACTTCAAAAATATCCTGTTATTTTACATTTTGCATAGTTTAAAAAAAAAGGCCTTAAGAAATCATAATTTTTACCATTTCATAAAGCCATTCTAATTTACATGCACTTGCATTTTTTTTTTTGCTTTTTATTCTTTAGCTGCTATATCTCCTAGTGAATTATTATTATTTTATATAGAGTCAATTAAAAAATTAATGCATATTTGAATGATGACTTCTGTTGCAAATGATCTAATGAATAATATAATAGGAAAAAAATATGTAATAAATAAAATGAAATATATTTATTAAAATACACAAAAATAAAATAAAAATATTGAACAAATGTAGAAAAATAAATATACAATAAATGATTAAAAACTCATATAATAAAACAACAAATAACATTTTGGAATTTTATTACAGCAAATTGTCAATAATTTATTGCTTTATATATAGTCTATTCTCTAAAAATTACTGTTAGATCCTTTAATCAATTTTGAGCCTTTGTTGTTAATGTGAAATTTTTTAAAAAATTCAATTTACATTTCTGATAATGGATAATTTTGTCATTAAATGATTATTAGAGAAAATTTTAAGAATGAATAAAAAATGCCTTTGGAGAAAATGAACAACTTCCATGACTGAGAAGGTGGTAGAGAAGAGTATTTTTTTAATTAAAAACACCCCAATACTTTTTTTAATTTTATTTAGTTATTTTTCTGTTATTAAATTGATAAATATTTTTTAAAATATTTCTAATTTTGAGAATCATTCCAATTCTATGAATGATGCGCAACCCCCCCCCCCCCCATCTGTTCAGTGGAATCAGTTTATTTCACACAATTTACAGACTAAGTAATATTGTATATATAAAAAAAAGAAAGCAAGAACACAACATAAAAAATACAGAAACATGGCTGTAATGAGCATTTTTGGCAGTCTTAATGCAAAATTAAAAGCTCAACTAGATAAACATTTGATAAATAAACAACATAAATATAGAAAACAAGAAGAAAATGAAATAACATATCTATGTTTGCGATTTTTAGAAATTGTTAGCACTGACCAAAAGTGCTTTAAACATTATTCTAACAGTACAAAATATATAATTAGCAAATAACAAGCCACAAGACAAGAAGATCCAATCTCACTTAGTAAATTCATCTCAAACCTGACAAAAATAATGATTAATATTAAAGAAAAATACAAAGGTGCATTAATTCTCAAAATGAAAATAAGTAAAACATACAGATAATATAAAAATTATTGAAGCAACTATAGAAACTTTGATATCAATATAAGATACTAAATGAGAAAAGAATAAGATATAGATCATGCATAAACTTGATCAAAATATAAAAAATGTTATTTTTTTTAAAAAAAAAAAACTAAGTGAAAAAAATTAAAATTTGTAGAAATGAAGTAAAAAATATATATATATATATTTTAGATATTTTAGAAATTAAATCAATAATGATTTTCACTTCCAAAATAAAATAAAATTGAAAATGAATAGTCAGAACAAAAACATATCTATAAGCCATGAACAAGATTTGGAAAAGCAAATATATAATATTACAAATTAAATACATAAATATTTATTAGAGTATATTAATATATGTTATACCAGTCGAAAATGCATGTCCATCCAACAAGATTTGGAATCTGAGCAAAAGTACCCCGAATCTAATCATGCCCGAGATACACAGGTCAGGAGCAATTATGAATTATAACCTGTTTGCCCATTCCCCAAATCTATAACACTACAGACAACACCTATGGTGATACAACATAAATTCATTCTATCCTGGCCCAGTGCTACATTTTACATGAGAACTCAATTGGTGATGATGATGATAAGAGATTGAGTGAACCCAAAATATAAGTTAAAAACATACATAAATATAAATATTATTAAGAAGATTCGAACAACTGGACTAAGTATAAAATATAACTATTTATTTGGAAAAAATTAGAGATGAGTTTTATATATATAATCAACTTCACACCTTTAAAACTTTGTTTTCATTACAAACATTTAACAAACTTGATACAATTATTTTTATTTCAACAAATATCAATTTAGAGTGGCGGTTAAATGTTGAATGTAAATTTAAAAATAGGATTTTATTCAATGTTACAAAACAGATTTATCTGGGTGGTTTGGTGGACATTTTATACATTTAAATATATATATAAATACAATAGAGTTTCACTGCCCTTAGCATTTAATACATAAGCTTATTTTCCATTTATAGACTTTATTTACAACAATTAAAATAAGGATACACTTTGATCAGTAAGTAGACTAAAAACATTATTTATTTTACATTTTCAACATTTAACGATAGAATATTGCGAAACTCTATAAATACGGGAATGGCTTATTTCAATAAAGGGAAGGATAGCTTCATGAGAAGTTGGATCTAAACTCCAACTAAAAATATTACAAAGAGAAAAACCTTCCATTATCACATATCATTATGATTTATTTTGCTAAACAGGCTAGAAAATGAACTATAAGATATTGTGGTGCTAGTATAATAGCCGAATATTTGCGGATCTTTTTGTTTTTTTGGTGCTTTATCATATTACAGAAGAAAACAGTCTAGATAACTTGCCACCCCACATTTTGTGGAATCGGTTGACAAATGGTCCTTGGACAGAGTTGCAATGGGCCGAACTTTGCCGGAATTATTCCATGCATTGCTCTCGTTATGTGAGTATATATATGGTCCAGGGACATTCATTGCCCTGTTTACGACCTGAAACAAAGAGGAGACGACTCTGGAGTTCCGATGCATGTCTCTAGATAAAGCTTACTAACATGAAGAGTGGCATATGCTAACAACGCTTTTATAAGAATATGAAATCATTGAGTTTAAATATTAACAGAAAGCCTTAAATGGTTTAACAAGTATGTAATGATATGTTAAAATAAGGATCCTTTTAAGATAAAGTCATTTATCAGAAATTAACGCTATAATTAATGAAGTGTGCATTGCTTCCCCTTCATGAATCAATACTATTTTGTTTCATATAAAAAAATTAAAATTCACGCACTTAAAAGTGCAAATAACAAAATAGATTTAAGTCGTCAGCCTTTTGGCGATGATGATCAATAAAGAAATTAATAAATTTAATGGACATCAATATCCACCCCAGATTGCAAAGTATTTATACATTTTGTATAAATTTATGATCAAATATTTTTTTAAAAAGCATATATTTATCTAAAATACAAACTCAATCTTACGAGCTATTTAGAAATAACTAACAAGAACTCATTAATACCCCCTCCCCTTCTATTCCACATTGGGATATAGAAGAAGTTCATAAGACTGGGTTTGATTGGCATTTACAAATAAAATTAAGTGAAAAATATAAAAATATCATTAAAATAAATTATAACTGCACTAAATTATAAAAATAATAAGAAGCATGAGTTGGATGAAAAGTTTTGACAGTAGTATTATTTAGATAGAAGAGAATTGACACAAAGAAGATAATTATTAATTTAGCATACTCACCGATTAGTGAGTTAAAAGAGATTCAAAATATATAAAAAACTTTAATTTTAAAGAGTTACATGTTAGAATTTAGGTAATACGATTATAATGACTTTGGGCTGGTTACCTCAGCATTCTATGGAATGAAGTACTGACAAATCTTCTGTGGCAGGTGACATTCTTTGATGGCACAAGCACTCTTGATCAGCAGGAGCTACATCTTGGCACAGTGAAGATTTCAGGCTGAAGACAGAGGGGAAGGTGGCTTAGGCTCCTCAAAATTAAACAGATGTGGAGTCGTCTAGCAACTACTGACCAAACTGTGATACAATAGATTTTTGGCCCTATTTATACAAACTTTGAGTTATTCAAACTTCTTAACTCTTAATTAATCTTTAATTTACAGAAATATTTTCTCTATTGTTAGTGGAGATGCAATTGCTAGATAACTGTCCAAAAATAAATTCAAATCAATTTCCAGATTGGAAACAGATTTGATAAAAATGTTAACAGATAACTAAAATCAATTAGCTTTGTTTTAAATTTTACTTTCATTAACTTTAATTTAAAAATTCCTTTTAAAATCATGAAACAAACTAATGTTCCCACCCTTTTAATTACTTTTGGACAGTTAGCAGTTGCTTCTTCCATCTTGAAATTTTATGTAGTTTTATAAAGAAAAATAATTACAAAGTATTAAAAATTTAAGTAAGGAAAAAAATACAAAATTATTTACGATATTTGTTTGTGCTTTTATATATATAAAAGCTCTGTTAATATATGTAGATATCTGAGTTGCATCTATAGACATTAATATCAAAATAATTAAAGAATTTTTATTTAAAATTTATATTTATAATCTTTATAGACGCTTCTCAAAAATATAAGTATAGTTTATATACATGTGACAAAAAAAAGAGCAGGATGAAATGTGGGTTGTGGTAGAACAGTGAAACTCGATCTTGAACTAAGATCAACTGTTTTATGAAATTTATTAATAATGATAAAATATTCAGTGAAAATCTAAAAGAACATGCTATGGAAAGTATTATGAATTGATTGAGTGAAAAATGTTTTCAATGAATGTAAATAACAATATGATAAAGTTCTTTTTAATAACTTATCATTAAAAAGTGATATTAATATTTGATATTAATATTGACATATGAATAATTACTAAAATTAATAAGCAATAATAATAATTTTAAAAATTCAAATATAATCAGTATTTTAAAAAACTAAAATAAAATAATTTAATAACGTGATAAGGGAATATAAAATAGTTTCTTCTTAGATGAAGCTAGAAATTTTTATATATAGGCCATATTCTCAGAGATTCAATCAAGTTAAATATTCTCACTCTCAAAAACCATTGTACATCACTAAAATCCCATCTTCTTATTATCCATTACTACATTACAATATACAATAAATCATTCTCCTAGCATTGTTTCTTTAGTTCCAACATTCTGTCTTCATAAATTCTATTCTTGTCACAAAAATGCAGACTAAAAGTAAAAAAAAATTGACTCTTCTTCATTTTTATGTTTATATTTTGTCCATTATCCAAACAATTTTTCTTAAATATTCAATAATCTTTGTACCATTTACAATTTAAATTACAATTATCCTTATCCCATTTTTGTCTCCTTTCATCTCTTCCCCTTTTTTGTACAAATAACAATAACTTCCTCTAGTGTTATCATATATCTTTTTATTATTTATATATCTTATTCTACACTTTTTATATTTAATTATGAAAACTTCATAATTCCAGTCTTCCTCTAATAATTTTTTCCATATAGTATTAATGTTAATTAATTCAGATTTTTCATTTATGTTATAAAATCTTTTAAAAATTTCTGTAGCCTCTCCTAGTAGTATTTGGCATATTGATCACTTAAAATTTTTTTAGTAATAGGGACATATTGATGAATATATTATAAAGAAATTATTTTGTTTATTTAACAATATTCTAGCCACAGAAAAAAAATGAAATAAATGAAGAATACAAACACAAAGGGAAGGTATTTAAACTTCCCTTCTCTTCATGATTCGTTACAATTTTTTCTATTTTTAGAACATTATTAAAAGAATAATAAAGCTTTATGAAAACAAACATACTCATTACAAAAATGTTGCTTGACAACAATTTTGGCTACAATAGAAAGAACACTGACAATCAGAAATTAAGATGGTTTTACTTTACATAAGAGTCACTGATAAAAATGGTAATACTTCTAAGAAAAGTGATATTAACACACTTTAAATTTACTTCTAAACAAATTAGAGATTTCCATATCCAAAAGATAAAATTCTTTAGAATACCATGATATTTATAAAATTCAATGCCAGGACTATCGACTTCCTTATATGATTGGCAGACAAATCATAGAAATAATTTCAGAAAAGGATAACATATTTTTGCTAATAAATAAATCTACTTAATCATTCATTTATTCACATACATTAACAAAACATAAGATCAATTTTAATAAAACACAAATTTTGGTGAAAGTTGACCAATTATGACCTGAGACTCTTAAGAGAGATTGTTTGTAACATAAATGAAAAGTCTGAATCAATAAAAAGCAATACTTCTGAAAAAAATTTATAAAGAAAAATTGTCATCTAAATTTTCTTAACCAATGAATGACCTTTGAGAACAGAAAGCATGACAGGAATAAACAATTTTTAAAAAAGTACACATTCTTACAATTTAAAAAAAATTTTTTTCACTGTGTGTTTGCTATCGGATGCTATCTATGAAAATATTAACTATATTTTTAATACAATGTTTTGTGCAAAAATGTTTTATTTGTTTACCAACATACATTTTTATGAGTCACAATCATATTACAGAAAAAAACGGACAATACCAATGTTTCTTTTATTATTTCATAAATCTAATCAAGATAGTTAAACCATATATAGAGAGTTTTCATCAAATAACCATAAACAATATATTTCACTTCTCTTCTTAGTTTGATGGATGATAAAATTTACTGAAACTTGATTTCCTTAACATTTTATGCCTCTCTATTATTTCCTGAATTTCAATCATGTTATTTTTTTAATAATTTTTAAAAAATATTTAAAAAGCAATTAAAATATCTAATTTTCTCATAAAGATAGTAGTAAAATTTGTTTTACGTTCATAAATTAAATTACACTTTCTATATTAGGTTTAGACTATACTTTAGTGTCACTGACTCAATGGAAGTAGACAAAATAATTTACTGCAGACATCATGTTGTCTGCATAATAATTTGTCATGAATAGTGTAATCATTGGTTAAGGAAAGTTAAGAAATATGCAACCAGATTGAATCTGCTGACCAATTTTGAATATTCATATCTAATAAAATTATAAGCTGTAAAAATAAACTTAAACAATCCTGAATTCAAGAGACTAACTTTAAGTTCAAAACAATCAATTTAACTTTTTTCCACTAAAATAGAACAACAGAAAAATATTAGATCTATTGCCTAACCTGAATTCAATCAGAACTCTGGAAAAAAATTGATGCCATTTCAAATTACTCAGAAAGTTCAAAATTATTTGTAATTTCATTTTAACTAAGGAAAATAATGCTTAAAGAGTAATCATCTGTTATGTGTAACAGTCAGCCAAAAAGTCAAGATGTACTCTATTAAATAAAAAATTACACTTGGAATCACATCAAAGAATCGATAATTCTTAGGATGTTCTTGTACCAACTGAACTTTCAAATAAACTAGGAATATTTGCATCAGTTTAAAATAATATTCAAGCTTTCAGTGAATCTTTAAAAAAATAGTAATGCCATAAAAAATAATAATGGCAACTTTTATATAAATGATTCTATTTATAAGTTCATGTATTTTGTAAAATTATTTTCTAAATTTATAATTCAAAAATAAACAAAAGTTCAGAAACAATGATTTTATCTATGTGATACAGAGCCACTTGAGTATTATAGTTTAACACTTTATTAACTTTGTTTGTGCTATTAATTTCACTGCATTGTTCACTTTTTATTTTATTTGTCCTAATACTCATTCAAACATAATTTCATAAAATTTCTATTAATATTATTAAATTATATTAATGCATGTTCATACTTAATTTTAGTTCATAAATATGTGAACTTACTTGTATACATTCATTTATTTTACTTATAGATCAGTTATAAGTTTAGAGTAGAGTTTAAAAAAGTTTATGCATCATCTCTCAGATCACTTTATTTCCTATAACAGTCAGGAATTAGTGCTTAAACTGGTATTTGTTAACTAGTAATACTATTTTTATTCCTAGAATTAAGAAATGGAATTATGACCAGTAATACAAAGATTTCAGTACCATAAAAAGATTTCAGAACCCATGGCCATCTCCTATATTAAATGTTTATATATCAACTTCCATCAATTACATTGATGTGAAACAATTGCTCTTATAATATACACCACAAATGATGCAAGAACAGTGATGCCAAGAACTACAATGTATTAAACTGTATTACATCCTAACTGGAAAAAAATATAAAAATATATAAACAAACAAATAAATAAAAAACACTGAAATTCATAAACTTATTAAATTTTTTGAATCTTGACATGGCAGCATCATTTTTCTTCTTCTTGCTAAATATGATGATCCCATATCTCAAATGTGAATTTTTTAAATCACATTTTCTTCTGATTTAAGTAGAATCATTGGAGTAATTGTAAGCACATACATACATTTTTTTGTTTGTCTTTATATATATTATAACGATCGAAATGGAAGTGAAGATCGAATCTACCCACAAACTACGATATCTGCTCTACAAGGCGCCATCTAGGCATTTAAACCTAGAAAAATTTATAGAGTAGGCAGATACGCGCTGTTAAGATTCCACTTTATTTAAATTTAATTTATATCTTAAATATCAATAAATAAAAGCCACTGCCAGAAATTAACACATAAAAATATTTATTTACGCATATATAAAATAACATTTAAATTTTGAGGAATAAATTCAACATTTTAGATTTTTCTATTAATCTTTTAATTTTACATTTAACTAAGTTTCAATGAGTTTAATATTTTATTTAGATAGTCAAGTATGAATAGACTACATAGATCTGCATTTGAAAAGAAAATATTCTTCCCTGATTTAACCTTAGGCAACAAATTTCGCAATCAACTGGCGCCAATCCATCTGATACATTCATGTATTCAATGTAGCATGATACGACAACACAAAATACTATACTGTCAGGAATGGACATCTGATCAGTAAGTAGATTAGAGAAGACATTGTCTCTCCACCAACAGGAATGTGACATCTGTTGGCGAGTAGAACAATAAACATAAAACTCCATAGGAATGGACTGCGGTCCTTTGCCGTCTTACAAATCCACCCATAGGCAAACAGAGGGTGTGTGGCATAGATCTATAATCCTGCCCATAGCGGATCTCATACTACATCTACTATTACACAAATATATCCAATCCATTGAACCAATTCAACTACGAAATGAATAACCTAAGATTACCCTCCCTTAATATAACTTTACAAAACTATATAGCCATTCACGCCCGACTTAAATTTAACATTTAAATACGTTCGCACAGATTATTTTTATACAATTTGTTTTTAAAATGTTGAGTATAGATCGGCTGCACAGATTCCACGGTCAAAAACATCCAAATTAAACACAATCGATCAAAATACAAAATCATCGATAACGTCAATTGCAAAAAGGGAATACACAAGGCCCCATGGCATTCATCATAAGATGCCCGCATTAACATCGTTGACTTCTATATTCTAATCGACTGTGGAAACCACAACATAATCAACCGCTAACGAATCTATGCAACGTCCATACCCAACCTAAATTTCATCATTTAAAATTTAAACAACAAATAATTTATACAATAAGAGAAAAAAAAAAATGGAAATGATTTTTATCAATCGGAAAACATATAAAATTAAACATTATTAATTGATTTTAAACTTAAAAGTCAGATAGAAGTTCATAAGCTTGAACGAAAGTTCTTAGTTATTTTTAAATTTAGAGTTCATGTCAATATAGCTTACAGTAGAAGAGTCCAGGTTCCTGTTTTTAATTCCCGCGACGTCTCCATTGGAAGATAATGTTCTGGAGGTAGCATTAGCTGGTTCCATTCTTGTATCACAGTCTTTTCATTTTATATTTTTTTTAAAACAAAAAAAAATGAGAGAACGGCAAGTGCGTCTTACCGTTCTCATCAAATCAAGTCCAAAAAAACTGTCTGGAACTCAATATTTCTCTTTTTATAGTAAATCTCCAGATTGACTGAACAAAGACGTCACTAATCCAAATTTTCGTTCGGGTCCGGGCTGAGGCTTGGTGCTTCCATTGGTCAAGCTAAAATCTCTTTATTCTCTTATCTAATTTACTCTCTGACTTTTTAATTAGACAGCTTTTGGGATAATTAATAAACAATCATTTCCATTTACAGATTACAGGAATTAATTAATACCTGTTTTTATTTTTACTTACGTTATTTCTTTTTTAAACTATTTTTATATTTAAATCTTTTTTTATAAAAAAAATACATTCAAATACCTTTTTTTATTTATTAAAAAAAATATTTTTAAAGTTTAGCATCTGTGTGAATATATGTTTAACAAACATTTTAATTTTAGCGTTTAGTTTTTTTTTCTTTTTAATACACTTATTTTTATATGCGAACTTAAAAGTTTTTATTTCAATTTAATGTAATGACATATTTATATATCGTTACAATATATATATATATTGAAACAGATATACTGTTCCATGTATATATATTCAAAAGATCCCCCCCCCATTTAAAAAAGACTAGCATGATTTGATCAAATTAAAAAAGAAATAAAGCAAAAAGTTTATAGTTAAAAGAAAATCATTATTGATTTTATAGTTTCAAATTACCATGTAAATAAAAGCTGGCACTTATTAAAAAGATTACATTTTTAATTTTTGGAACGATGTTTTTGAATAAAGTGTGACAACAGCTTGAGGCAGTCTTAATAAATTGAAAAACATGGCTTAATCCTCATGCTTTCTTATCTATCCCGCTAAAAAAGTAAATTATCCAATCATTATGAAGAGAAAAGCAATAGGACTTAAATGAAAGCAGTGGGACAACTAAGATACGTGGGCTGAGCTGCTTAATCAATCCAAGAATCAGATATATATAGTCAAGTTGCAAGTTCAGAGCAGATTTTTAAAAAGTTTTTTAAAAGAGATTTTTAGGAGATCAAATAGTCATTTTTTTTCAAAGAGATATTCTTCAAGTAGTTGTTAAAGAAGAATTTTGAAAAAAAAAAAAAATTCAATTTTAAAAAGATATTAAGAGCAGTTAAAGAACCTCTATTAATGATGCAAAAAGAAAGTATTATTAAGGAAAACATAACGATGGAAGGGTAAACGGTAACAGCTTTTCTCTTCATTCTAAGCCATGGTCCTCCAAGATTTGCCTGGATAAACATCATAGAAAATAAATAATACCATTCAGCTGAAATCAATGCCCCCTTTTTACTGCAGCCATATCATGGATTTGAAGAAATAAACTGGATAAAGTAGAGGTAACGATTTTATAAAAATATTCGATATTATGTGCGTTTATAAAAGATAAGACAAAACATCTTTCTTAAATAAAATTATGAATAAAATGTAGCTATGTGAAAATACATTTTATTAATGATAAATATTAAGAGTATCTATACTCAAAAGACATTTATTCAATATCTATACGTGTTTATGAAAATAAAAACCAAACAAACATCTTTCTTAAAATGTAGCTATGTGAAAATACATTTTATTAATGATAAATATTAAGAGTATCTATAATAAAAAGGCATTTATTCAATATCTATACGTGATTATGAAAATAAAAAACAAGCAAACATCTTTCTTAAAATGTAGCTATGTGAAAATACGTTTTATTAATGATAAATATTAAAAATATCGATAATCAAAAAGCATCTTATTCAATATCTATAACTAAACACAAATACTTATACTGATTTATATCACTGATATATAAATATTTATATCTAGGAAAGTCAGAAATACTGAGCTATTACATATAATTCTAACTGGCTAATAAATAAAATGCTAGCAGTTATCTTCATTATTATATCTGTAAGGGATATCTACATACAAGAATAATTAAACCACATTACATGCGACTACTATCTAAAATACTATAAATCAAAATTAAGTGGAACTCTGAATTAAATACAGTGCTATTAGTTATATTCATTATTATGTCTGTAAAGGATGTATTCATACATGAATAAATTAAACCACATTACATGTGACTACTACCTAAAGTAATACAAATCACAGTTAAGTGGAACTCTGAATTAAGTGCTATTAGTTGTCTTCATTATGCTCTCTGTTGTCTTAATATATCACACTCCTCTCTGTGAACTAATTATATGATTAAAGATATAAACAGTTAAAGAACTGTTAAGAGAAGGACTTTATTATACTCTCAACAGATTACCTTTTCTAAGTCATCTAAAATGTTATTGGAAGTAGACCGAAAGATACAAGGGACTGTTAATGAAATACTTTGTTTGATGGACATTTATTTAAACCTGTTATTAAATAAAATTATTGTTACTTAAAATTAATTTTAGTTATCCAGTTGTTCAATTCTATTTTGTTCTTATTGCATCACTCATCATTCAGTGCACTTGTTCATGAGAATCTCATGCCTCCTGACCTATGTCTGGCATAACTAGACCTAGGTAAGTCAGGTTGCAGTGAGGTGGAACTCTAGTGGTGTCATTTGGAAAATCAAACATAGAAATGTCTAGATGCTACCAGTCTCTATGGTGCTACATCCTCTGATGAGCAGGAAATATTGTTGTAGGGGGGGGGATATAATCTGCATTGGAGAATGCCAATTGATAATTCCTTCCTGCAACATGCTCATCAGGAAATTGTTACCACTGAAGTAATAAAAGGGTTGTATGGTGGTCCGGTTACAATATATATATATACACACACAATGCATATTAGCAAAACTTTAATAAAATGTATGTTTCAATGAGCTATAAGAAAAATAGGAAATCACATTCTGAAACTGATCATATATTTCAAAATAATGAGTCATTAATCAGAGAAATTATAAAAAGTTGATTCCCGCTACTATTGCTTGTGCCCCTGAAACAGCTAAAACTGTACCTAAAGTAAGGGATAATTTTTTATAAATAACTTCACAAACTAACTTCTTTTCAAAAACTTTATTTCCATATATAAACTATATGAACATATATATATAATCACATATTATACATTTCCAACGTTTCAGCTGTTTTTTTCCCCATTACAGTCATTTTCAAGGACCTATAACAAAAAAATACATATCTCTACATAATTTTCTAAAAACAAATTCTTCCATATATCAAACATTAATACATCAAATTCACAATAATAACACATATTAATTATATTTTATTATATTTTACTTACATCTTCCTCCCTCTTCTCCTTTTACTACAACATTTCCTTTTTACAAAGAAAGTATAAATTTTCAAAAAAAAAAAAAGGAAACCATCTAAAACACCAGTATACAAAATACTATTTAAATCCATTTAACTTATTCCCAATTATAAATTTATTCCTCCTTTAACTATTTTATCTAACTTCCATATATTCCTATCTATACTTTTAAATCTATTTAAAAACTAATGTAAATTATTTATCTATCCTTTAACAATTTACTTAAATACAATTTAAACATTCCATATTAATTACATTTTATTTTATATTTCTATCTAACACCATTAATGCTATTTAAAACAGGTTTATATCTTCTTATGTAAAAATATTCTTTTACCATCCTTTCTCTATAGTTTTTAATCTTTTCCAACATACTAACATCAAAATTATTATGTCCAAATTCTTTATATTGGAATTTCTATCATTTAAATGTTGTTTAAATCTAGTTTTTAATCTATTTTATATATATGTTCATATAGTTTATATATGGAAATAAAGTTTTTGAAAAGAAATTAGAAGAAATTTGTGAAGTTATTTATAATGTTGGAGAACATATATATTTAAAGAAGAAAGTGGTTGTTTAATTTGTTATTGTAATATATACTGATGATTTTTTAGTTAAAATAGAAAAAGCCTTAACTTGTTATTGTAATATATACTGATGATTTTTTAGTTAAAATAGAAAAAGCCTTAACTCTATAGCTAAATATGAATTGCCAAGAATCTGGATCACACAATTCCATGCTATTCACTGCACATAGGGGATGATAGTATAGATTCTGAAACCATTACAAATTTAAAAATATTAAAATAACCAGTGAATCTGAAAATGCTGATAATAAAGCTGGCTCTACATTTTTATTAGAATTTGAAAAACTTATTAAAGATAAAAATTGTTCCAACAATACTTAATTGTGATGAAACAGAACTGTGAGCTATTGAACATACACACAGTATTGTAAATATATAAGTCAATTTGCTTTCTCAATTTATTAATAACATTATTATTTTTTAAAAATTATGTTTGTATTATAATTTTAATTTATATATGCATACTAACATAAAGCATCTGTTTTATATATTTGCATGTGGAAATGTACTATAATGTACACTTACAATAAAATATATAATACTTATTGTATTATAAGCGAGGCTTGTCAACAAAATGTGACTAATAATATGCTATGTATGTTATACACAAGAAGGAGTTGGAATGTAATATAATGCAGTTTACGGCTTGACTGTATGCACTATACATCTATACATACAAACATGTAATCTTGTATATGTATATATTATACAAACACTATATATGTTTATAGATGCATATATATATATATATTGAATGTAACAAAATTCAAGCATACATATAATAGCTATTTTCAAATAAGATTAAAATTTTGTTTAGCTTATTTCAAAGTTAATATGTTGATAGAAATTCTTACATTTAAAATATATATATATATATACTTTACTACAAAAGCTTCATTATAAATATTGTACCAGTCGAAAATGTATGTCCATCCAACAAGACTTAGAATCTGAGCAAAAGTACCCCGAATCCAATGGTCAGGAGCAATCATGAATTCTAACCTATTTGCCCATTCCCTAAACCTATAACCTATGGATAACACCTATGGTGATACCACATGAATTCATTCCTTCCCAGCCCAGTGCTACAATGTTTTGCATGAGAACTCAATTGGTGATGATGATGATGAGAGATTGAGTGGACCCGAGATGAGTTAAAAACATACATAAATATATTAATGAGATTCGAACACACTGGATTAAGTTTAAAATATTAATATTTATTTTAACAAAATTCAAGATGATTTTATATATATGACCAACTTCACACAGTTTAAACTTTATTTTAATTACAAATATTTGACAATCTTGAGTCAATTATTTTTATTTTGACAGATATCAATTTAGTGTGACATTACAATACATAATATGTATTTGGAAATCGGATTTTATTAAGTGTTACAAAAACAGATTTATCTGGGTGGTTGGTGGACGTTTTATACATTTAGAAAACACATAAAGATATGATAATAGTTTCGCTGTTTATACGACTTTAATAGAATGCCCTTGGCATTTGATACATAGCTTTATTTTCATTCATAGCATTTATTTATAACAATTAAATAAGGATACATTATGATCCATAAGTATGTTAAAAACATTTATTTATTATACATTTTCGACATTTAACGATCAAATATTGCGAAACTCTATGAATATGGGAATGGTTTATTTCAATAAAGGGGAGGGCAGTTTCAGAGCGGTTGGCTCTAAAACTCCAATGAAAATATTTAAAGAGAAAAATGTTTCATTTTCACACATCATTACAATTTATTTTGTCAAATACGCTAGAAAACAAAATATAAAAAATTGTGGTGCTAGCATCATGTCAGTGAAAGAGAGAGTGGCAACTTCGGCTGAGGAAATGTCATTCTTCTATTTTAATGTGGTATGCCAGCTTCAGGTCGAGCAGTACCTAAATGGAAAGGTAGGTATGAAGTTGCTATGGGTCCAGATTATGGTAAATCCATGCACAGCTTCAACTACACTAACCTGCTTGTACCAGGAAGTACACTTATACCCATGTTTCGAATGAAAACACTAAGATGACAGAAGGCTACATAATCTTCCAGAATGAGGTATGGACAGATATGAGCAATATAGAAATATATACTTTGGGAGAAGAATGACAAATAAAGAAGATCATGACCATCTGGAATGAGGTATGGATGAATCAGATCAAAGCTCTATGTGGCTCATTAATAATTTCTGACATATGCCAGCAACGCTACTATAAGCATATGAAATCATTAGATTTAAATACTAATATAAAACCTTAAGTAGTTTAACAAATACGTAATGATATGTAAAAATAATGAGCCATGTAAGATAAAGTCATTAATCAGAAATTAAAACTATAATTAATAAAGCATGCATTTCTCCCCCTTCTTGAATCAATACTATTTTGTTTAACATATAAAAAAGAAATAAAATTTGTGCACCTAAGAGTGCAACTAACAAAATAAAATTAGGTCGCCAGCCTTTTGGCGATGATGATCAGTAAAGAAATCAATAAAATTAACGGACACCAATATTCACCCAGATTGGAAAAGTATTTATACATTTTGTATAAATTTACGATAAAATATTTTTAAAACATATATTCATTTAAAAGAGAAACTCAATCTTATGAGCTATTTAGAAATAAATAACATGAACTAATTAATTATCCCCCCCCCCTTTTCTATACCACAGTGAGATATAGAAGAAGTTCATAAGATGGGGTTTGATTGACATTTACAAATAAAATTAAGTGAAAAATATAAAAAAATATCATTAATAATAAATTCTAACCGCACTAAATTATAATAATGAGAAGTGTGAATTGGATGAAAGATTTTACAGTGAGATTAATTTAGATTGTAGAGAATTGATACACAGAAAATAATTATTAATTTAACATACTCGCCGATTAGCGAGTTAAAAGAGATTCAACTTAAAGAAAACATTAATTTTTAAGAGTTAGCACTTAGAATTCAGATAATGTGATGATAATCACTTTGGGCTTGTTATCTCATGATTCTCTGGAACGAAGTACAGATGAATCTTATTGGAAGGTGGCATTCTTTGATTTTCATGGCAGGCAGATTCTACTTAAGCTAAAAGCATGTTTCTTGGCCTCGGCGGTTCTCTGATGGCACGGAAACTCTTGATCGGTAGAAGCTACATTGCGGCATGGCAAAGAGTCGGACTGAAGATTGAGGGGAAGGTGGCTTAGGTCCCTCTACTCAAAAACCATTTCAAAAATCAAAAGAATGTGAAGTCAGTTAGCAACTATTGACCAAACTCTAACATAATAGATTTTCAGCCCTATTTATACAAGTTTTAAGTTATTTAAAGAATGTTTTTAATTGAACTTCTTAACTCAAATGGAATCTTGAATCTACAGAAATATTTTCTCTATTGTTATTGGAGATGCAATCACTAGATAACTGTCCAAAAATAAATTCAAATCAATTTCCAGATTGGAAATAGATTTGATAAAAATGTTAACAGCTAACTTAAAATCCATTAGCTTTGTTTTAATTTTACTTTCATTAAACTTTGATTTAAAAATTCCTTTTAAAATCATGAAACAAACTAAGGTTCCCACCCCTTTAATTACTCTTGGACCGGTTAACGGTTGCATCTTCCATCTTGAATTTTTTTGTAATTATATAAAGAAAAATAATTACAAAATAAATAAAATATAATTAAAGAGAAAAAATACAAAATTATTTACAATATTTGTTTGTAATTCTATATATATATGCTCCATTAATATATGTATATATCTGAGTCACATCCAGAAACATTAATATTAAAATAATAAAGGAATTTTATTTAAGATTTATATTTATAAATCTCATAGACGCTTCTCAGAAATACACATATAGTTTATATAATATGACAAAAGGGAGCAGGATAAAATGTGGATTAAGTAGTAGAATAGTGAAGCTCAATCTTGGGCTAAGATTGACTGCTTTAAAATATAAATATTAGATATTTCCATTGTGAATGATTTTATTTTAAAATTATACTGGACCAACATTTATTTTTTTTTAGTGCCAAATAAAAAAAATCTATAGTATTTATCTTATGTTTCAAAACGCTTTATTAGTCTGTAGATGTACAACAAAAAGAAAAAGAAATAACAATCTTGATCAGGGCTTACCAGTCTCCTGATCGTTACATCAGTTTATAATACTTTATATATATTAATGGGTCAATACACTTTTTCTTTTTTTTTGTCACTAATCCTGGTGATCTAGTTCTTTGGCGATGGCGAGTCATTTTTATAAATTAGAGTGAAGTTGCACTATTGACCAGGTGTCTGAGAAAATGGACAATAAAATTTTTTCATCTCTTGTGCTTATGATATCAATTTTGTTTCTAAATCTGTTAGGGTGTTTTGTGTCGGATCCATAGATAAGTGTATATCTGGTACACCATAGTGAGTATAATGCAAATGTGCTAGCATGAATGTGTTCCTAAATACCTTTTCCAACGGTATTGAGAAGTGTTTGTATTCCATACTCCTTATTTTTAAAAAATTTTGGAATGGCCCATCGGATATTATTGTATCTGGGGCATGTGAATAATAAGTGTGATAGGGTTTCTGATTCTCATTGACACAGCTTGCATATATCTTCAATATTAGTACAATTCCTTTATATATCTACAGAAGTGAAGAGTCAGAAGTGCCTCAAGATTTAGTTTTATGAGAAAATAGTAGAATTTTTGCTCCAATGACCAATATTTGAAAATTTTTATCAATTGCTTATTTGTTAAGTTTAGATAAGTTTTTCTGTTATTATTGGAAGGGGGGTAGCAAATTGAATAAACTTCCCAGTATTTCATTTTGTCCCTAAGGGGAGGGAGGAATGTAAGATTGGCGATGCTTAATAATGAAGAAATTAACTTATTCCAGAAGTTACTTGTAGATGGTGTTTTGTCTATGGGTGTGATTTTGCGTGCAACTTCCAGATAAGGGAAAATTTTGGCGCATGATGATATTAGATTGAACATTTTTTGAATTTGAAAAATGTTGATTGAATGTAGGCCTAGTCCATTTCAAGATAGAGGATGCAGGATTTTTCTTAAGGATATTGACACTATTTTTTTTCCCACAACAATTTCCTACACATTGAAAAAATTTTTGCTGTAAAAGATTTTATGTATATTATTATGGGTGAATAATATGTAACTCTTGTTATTTTGGCATAGAGTGACATGTATGATTTGGATAGAAAATTAGTTATATTCTCAGATTTATTCATTAATTTCCTCTGTATTCAGAATTGCTTAAATGGAATGGAAATTCCAGGAATGGACTTGATTTTCCTTTGAAGTATTGGTCTTGTTGGTGTCCAATACATATGGACCAAGTGCTGGATTTATGTAGATGAAACTCATATTCTGCTGAGTAGTTATTAAGAATTTTAATTAGTTTTGGTATCTGGATTTTGGTGAGCAGAAAGACATTAATATCATCCATATATGCAACACATGTAGCATTAGTCTTCATTGCAGATATGAATATTTAAGTCATCTCACTTTCAATTGCTCTAAGGAGAGGATTAATGTAAAAAGTGAATAAAAGGGCACTTAGTGGTGAACCTTGTGGAATGGAGTTAAATAGAGTGAAGGATGGTGCGTACTTCCCAATAAGAGTTATATGAATTTCTCTACTTAAAAGACCCCCTTTTTTTTTTTTTTTTTTTTTTTTTTTTTTTTTTTTTTTTTTTTTTTTTTTTTTTTTTTTTTTTTTTTTTTTTTTTTTTTTTCTTTTTTTTTTTTTTCTTTTTTTTTTTTTTTTTTTCTTCCCCCCTTTTCCCCCCCTTTCCCCCCCCCCCCCCCCCCCCCCCCCTCTTCCCTCCCCCCCCCCCCCCCCCCCTCCCCCCCCCCCCCCCCCCCCCCCCCCCCCCCCCCCTTCCCCCCCCCCCCCCCCTTTGCCGGGGAATCAATAACCCGCCTCCGGCGGCGACACGAATGATCAGATGACAACCGAAGATTTGTAATCAAGTAGATATTAAATACATTTTCATTTATATCAAGTTCCTCATAAAACATATACTTATATCTGTGTGAGAAAATGTTTATATAAATAATTAATCATAAGTTAATTTAAATGTATGCATTTTAAAATTAAAAAATTTACACTAGTAATAATGAATCAATTGTAGTGAAATAGTAATAACAAAAGGAGTGTGCATGAATGTTTGTTTTGATTTACTTTCTTAGCATTTTAAACTTTATATTTTAATTATTTGTGGAGAAATAAGTGGTATTCTCATGCAGGTTAGCAGTTTTGGGATTTACAATGGCCCTATAATCACTATATCTTCTCTACATTGTTTTAAGCTTATTTATCAGCTTATAGTACAATTTGCAATGTATTGCAGCTTTCCTTTTCCTGCATCAGCAATTTTAACATATTAGTTGAAAAAAAATCTGAAAAATGTCACCATTATATGAACCCTTCACATGACAAACAGTACCCTACCAGTAAGACAATGCCATGAGGAAAGTAGAAGTCTATCAAAATGAAAATTTCTGATTAGTCAAGTGGGCTAAATAACTGAACACCATAGATTTATAATGAAAAATGTAATTTTCAGTAATTTGTTTTCAAAATAAAGGTTATGAGGCAATAGTTTTACAAAAGACATTTTTAAACTAAAAACTACCATTAATAAGAGATTGTCTTTGAAAATAATTTATTTTTAAAAAGATAACTCTTAAAAAGTTTGTTATGGTCACTGAAAGCACTTTTTACTGAATAAAAATAAATTGTTTTTGTCAAAATGTAAATAAAATACTTTTTAAAATTTAATAAATAATTTATTATCTTTTAGCATTTTTTTCCTTTGATAATAACTAACCATAAATAAATCCTTTTAATAACATAAAATTCAAGTATCTAATATTTCTTCTTCTAACTTTTTGAATAAACAAACTATATCCAATGAGGTCATATTATGGTAAAAACTTTGTTAGATATTTATTCTATATTTTGAAGCACAAAATGTTTATTTTTAAAATTGCTATCACTTGAAATGATTGAATATACTTGAGACAAATAAAACATTTTCAAATGGCAGATTATGAGCTCACGACATTCAATGGTTGCTATGGCTATTTCTTTATCTTATTGCCTAAGAAACAATATATAGTATGAAGTTTATAAAAGATACTTTCATTTTTTGTGAAATGCTTTCCTCTTTTACATTTAACATCTTATCATAAAGTCACTATGGCAAAAATAATCAAAGAATTAAAAGCAACCTTTGTATGAAGACTCCTCTGGCTTCACAAGCTATCTTATCATACCATTTAAATAAAATGTTATCCAAAGAAAAATCAATAGGCCTTAAAGAATCAACAATACCAATTGTGTAGTTAAATAAAGAATTTCACAGTTTAAATACCAAACTCATGAGTAAAGTAATTAATAGAACATTTTTCAATTTAAGAGCTCTATTGAACAATTATAATGACTGTAATAATAACAACATTGTCTTAAGAACTTTTCGTCAGTAGATCATTTAAAAATAAACTTAGTAATGGATGATCAATTGATTAAAAAAAATCTACAATTTAATATCAACATCAGGAGATTAATACATAAGAAAAATTATATATTTATAAAAAAAAAAAAAAAATAAAAAAATATTTATTTTAGTTTTCTCCCTTCCAGATGTTTGAACAAAGGAAAATGAAATCATAAGATACATTAGTTATTATTATTTGATACATTTATGTTTCTCTGCAAACATACTCACATTTTCGTGTGTATTTACGTTTATGTATAAATGCTACTTATTAAATTTGATTGCCTTGAATTTATATATATATATTTAGCTAGTAATCATATTTCTTAATTTTAAAATATTAGTGTGTTTTGATGATTTATGGGATTTATTCTAGTTTATAAAAGACATAAATAATATGCAGTCTTTCATTTGTGACATTTATTTTAGAAATATAGCATCATTGCAGAAAGTTTCCTAATTGTATTGTGGAGTAGCTTATAAATGCATATTTAGAATTTAAGTCACTAATAAATAATGGAATATAGCAAAGGATTGCTACTATTATATGATGTTTCTTGAAGATAGAGTATAATTGTTAAATTGTTATTTATTTATATATTTAGTTATGCATTACATGCTTTGATATTTTGTGAAATAAAGACTGATATAGACGCTCCTTAATAAACTTAAAAAACATACTGTATCATATATTATAGCTTAGTTATTAGTTTAAGCAATTATGCACTTAGAATAACACAAAAACAATCTTATTTATTAGCTTTATAAAATAAATCTATATTCAAGTCAATATATCATACTGTTTCTACAAATACATACAACAAGAAACATATTTTACTTATGACACTTTATTTTCTTAGGAAACCAGAAGCTGGAGAGAATTTTACCTAATTAAATCCATTTATCAATTGTAAAATAAATAATAAAATATTTGATTTGTATGTAACTGTAAAAATAATAATTTAAATTTTATTCATTAAACTTGACTTCACATTTTTTTCTTATTTAATGAAGATTATAGTTATTTGCTATGTGTTTGGTAATCACACAAACTGGCATATATTCTGAAACCTTGAAACCTAAAAATATATTTTATTTAGATATTAAATATTAATAGAGATCAAGTAGAGAAGTATTTATTTAGCCATGGTGCCCAAATGGAATTAATAATACATTGAACATGCATAAATATTAGACAATATTTACCTAAGATATATTAAAATTTACTTCTTAGTATTATAATTATTTGGATAAATTCGAATTCATAAAGTCTAAACAAATATTTATTTAATTAAATGTAGTTTGGATGTAATAAAATATACCTTTTGCCTCCAAGATACATCATGGCTGCATTCATCAAATACACATGTACTCTACCATCCAGTAATCTCAAGCTCCTTATTGTCATAGTAATCGATCATTACAATATATAAATATATTTCATTACAATATATAAATATGTTTTACAAAGTATCTAATGCATAAAATAAAAAACCACTACCAGTTTTATTTAGCTTAATGCATTTTCAGTGCCAAGCACCATAATGATATCAATAACACAAATGTTAAAAGTTATTAATTGTTTATTTACAGTAGTCTTTAGATATTGATAAGAATAGCTATGAATATGGTGTTCAGCATTGAAAATGGATTAAGCTAAATAAAACTTAGTGTTTTTTATTTCATGCATTGGATACTTTGTAAAGCATATAGATATACTTGAATTTTGTTATATTTATATTAATGAAGGTTTGTTATAACTATTATATATATACACTGATTGGGAGAGTTTATATAAAAGTGAGTAAATAGGAATATAAAATATAAAATTATTAACAAAAATTCAAATATATTTTTAAAATGTTATCTCTGTAAACAAAATTGACAGCAATAATCCATACTTTTTTCAGATAAAAGTAAAAAGTGGGGTGACTACAGTACACACAACTATTTTGCCTTATATCAGTACAGAAGTCATCTTTTACTCCTACTATTTAAGACAATAGCTTGAAATTTCCCAACATCCTAACATTTTGAACTCAGATCCTCAAATCTATGTCTGAAAATAATTTGGAGATCTGTTTTGTACAATTAACTGACAGCTTTTGGTTATTTCTGCTTATATTTATAGCTAAAGGATCATAATACAGAGGATAAAAAGCTATTTTGATATGCTTTACATTTTTTATTACCCATTTCTTTTGACACATACATTTGAATTAAAACATATTTATAATATATAAATGTCAGGCCTGTTAAAACATTAAATCACAAGATCTGATTATGAATTGACATATAAAGATTAATAACAATATCATTCTGTAACTTTCCTCACAGCTAGTATTATGTTACACTCTATTTCTGAAGATTATATATTAATACATCTCCTAGTATTTTATTAACTTTAAACAGATATAACAATAAAACTGCTGTAAGTTGTATATTCATTTAATATTTTTTTTTGCTAACTATTACTTACAATTTGTTTTTCAAATCATAATATTTGTCGTATGAATTTAGAATAAATTACATTTCAAATTAAATAATTTAGTAGTAAAATGTATTCTATTATTATTTGTTTTAATTAAATAACACGTTTAATTAAATCACAATTTTTATAAATTATTTTCCATCAGTTCCAATAAAACAAATAATAAGAACATTTGCCTTTTAATTTATAACTATTATAAATTAAATTACCTTTAAAAAAAAAAAAAAGGATTTTGAAAATGCAGATATGTTTAAAAAAAAAAAAGTAAACAAACCTAGTACAACGTTAAGTAACGTAATGGATTATATTAATGTATTAAAAGCCTTTTAAAAACACAACAAAAAAATATAATTTTTTTTCCAAAAATTAGTAAAATTGTAATTACCTGCCAGCTTTGCATACATCCTTCACATTCAGATACGAAAATATTTCTAAAAGAGCAGAATCAGGAAGAGTGTTGATTCCAGGCTGTTTGGAAGCTGCCATCTTTGAATATTGATTACAAAGTACCACAACTATCCAGACAAAATTGATTTCACTGTCTAAAAAGAAAATATGCATTTTTTTTCTATAATTAATTTAATCACTTGGTTATAAAAACATTAATGCGCTAATAAAAATTGATCGATTTTCTACAGTAAGTTTAATCACAGAAAATTATTTTAATTAGATATTATAAAAAAATAATAATAACGAAAGCTCGTAAACTGCAGCACATTTTTTTTTTATTTAGATTGAATAAGATCAAGTCACTATTTTCTTTTTCGGAAAAATAATTATGCATTTAATTTTAAAATCAGTGCAAATGTGAAAGATGTTATTGAGTAATTAAAAATATATATTTCAAACTGTTGTTTTTACTTACTATAAATGCTAATAGTGTCAAACATTCCAAGATTCAACGTCCCCTGCTCAGCAATTCTAGTCTGACGTTTATCGACGAATACAAGGTGGCAGCGCTATTTTTAAATCAATTTTATATTCCACAATGTTATGTAACAAATTTGTCGTTCATATTATATAATTGTAAAATTTAAATATTTGAAATTTATGAATGAGGTCTATTATTTACTTTTTTTTATATAATTATAAATTTAAATTCTTAATGCTACCTTTTTTTTTCTCCTAATACAAAATTTCAAGATTTACGTTTTATGGTGCAAAAATATTTTTTTTAGAAAAAGAAAAATATCAGTTGTATGATAAGAGTCAGATCCCACTTTCTCTAACCCTTCCTCTCTTTCAAAAGAGAGGTTTAACGCAGTGATTTTTTGAATGGATTATGAACTATTTAAAATATAACAATTTCCATTTTGGTTAATTAAATGGCACTATTAAATTGAACTTGCTATTTGAATTCTTGAATGGCATATAACTTAAGCAACTAACCACATTGTATAGTATTCTTTGTGTCTTGATTTTTTTGTCAAAGACTTCTAGGTATCCTTTATATCAACTTTTTTTTTCATTAATTGCGGGTAAATGTTAGCTAAAGTAATAAGCAACATAATTTAAAAAATTTTAAAGTAAAATTTAAAGCCAGATTAAAATTTAAAAATAGATATGTTACTTGTTTTGATTGTGTAAATATGTGTTCTGGCAATTTTTTTAAAAATATCTGTTTATTAGGATGTTCTTAATGCTTTAGTACAGTGATAGTGGACTCTAGAACTTGAGATTGTGACCATTCTGTCGCTTCCAATAATCAAATTTATTATAACCTAATGAGCAATAGAACTATTATATGATTTAAATTATTTTCGTTTGAACTCCTATATCTCAAAATTTTAAAATTAAGCACTTTCATCTTTCAGAAAGTAAATCTTTTTGTCTGTAATGACTTAACTTCAACAGAATTATTCATCACTTGCCAGGAATCATTATATTTCAGTCAGTACTAATTTGTACTGATACTTAAATTGCAAACTATTTACTGCGGTATTAACTTTTATAATGGAATTATTAAAATTTGCATTTCTTATTCTATTATGCATTGGTTTATATATAATACCATATACACCTTAAATGAACTCTTCACAATGCAATCTATAAAATAAAATTTATTTCTTATTGCTTATGGTAGCTCTGGTGATGACTTCTTGGCAATTATGATTATATATATTTGAATATTGTAGCTGTGATAATGATTGCTGGTCAGTTGAAACCTTAAACAAGAAAGGAATAAATTTTATTTTATAGATCTCATTGTAAAGTATTTATTTAAGGTGTAAGTGGTATTTTATAACTTTTTATAATCAGAGACTATATTAGATATCTTTTTAAAAATGATAGGTAATACGATAATATCATTAAAAAAAGCATAGTACATTTGTGGTGAAGATGAAAAACTGGGTGACATTTCTGAAGACAAAGCATTTTTATTCTGAGATCATACAAAAATACTTTGATAAATTTTATTTTCTCATTTTCAGTGAGCTATCATTTGTAGTACTTGACATATTTTTCTCAAATAGGCTTATGTACAACATATCAACTCAATTGTTATTTGATTCTACCATTTTGTGCCTTTTAATATTTAATACTATGCTCAAATTCTTTTAAGTTTATATCAAAAATCTCATTAAAGTTTGTCTTATATTGACATGCTAGAATATAATGTTTTAGTTATATAATGAGCATGCTAATTGCTAATAGCCCTAACAAGTTTTCTGAATATTCCTATCCTTAGACTGGTTTTTAACTCTGACTGGCATCAATGAGGCACTAGTATATTCAAGTATTAGATTTCAAAATACCAGGTCAAGCCCCAGTATTTATCTAATAGTTACCTATTAAGTAGAAAATCTGAAATGTTCAGACATCTGTATGTCTTCAAATCCAGCTATCTAGCTTAAATAGACATAAGGGACTAAACTAAGTTCAGATATACCATATATTAATAGCTTTAGCAAGATTTAACTTAGATGGCTGGATTTGAAGACATATGGATGACTGAAAATTTCAGATTTTTTTCTTAATAAGTAACTATTAGATAAATTCTGGGGCTTGACCTGGTTTTTTAAATCTAATGCCTGAATGTCTTAGTACCTGAATATCCTAATATCTCACTGACAATAGCCAGAGCTAGAAACTCATTTGAGAATAGGGATATTCAGAAAAGCTTAAAGAGCTATTAGCACACTCATTATATAACATTTGTAGTACAAGCTTATTAAATTAAATTACATGGTGCATGACTTGATTTCCTTGAAATAATGTTTTAGATTTGTCAAGTAGTGGCAATGATTGCCAGTGATGATAATTGTTATTACTTTGTTGCATTTTTTTATTGCTAGGGTCTTCTGACTTTAATAGAAGGCTTAACTTAGTTATTGCATCACACAAATTATGCATGTTGGTGAGCAGCCCATCAATGTTTGGTTCTGATGTGAACAATCATGATAATTTTAGCATTAGAAATTTGACATATTTAGTTTATTAAAGCTCCAGAGAAAAATTAAAACTCTACCTTCAGTTAATTGGAAATTCTTTTATACATAAAATATTAAATAAAAAAAATATCTAAAATTATCTTATAGTAATATGCTTTTAGCTAATTCAAATGTGCTCATTTTCAATGATAATGTTTATTTTATTAATTAGTAGAGACTGTCATTTTCCAAAAAACAAAAGTGTTCATATGATTCCTCCTGTTCCACACATTTTTATATTAGCATTAGTTTGATTTAATAAAAAAGAAAAAAATCAGTTACTAAAACTTGCTTTTTTAAACCTTATTTTCAGGACATTTCTTTCTCTTGTTTTACAAAATGATTGTGTTGTTGGAAAATAAAATTTAATTTATTATTGCAATTGAATTCAAAACCTTTAAAACATTGAATAAAATTATCATTCTGGTATTTTATTTTGCTTTATTTTTTCGTGTAGGAGTTTATGTTCTTTAAATTTTTTTTTATTGCAATATAGCTTGACTTTCAAGAGTAATTTCATATGTAATATTACTTTTCTTCTTTTTATTGATATATTGAGATATCTGATTACTTTTTGATTGTTATCTTCAGAATTGTATGGGAGAGATATCATTGTTAATTGATGTGTGTTTTTATAAATTTATATACAATATTGATACTTTTAATTTTATTGGCTGCAGACTACATTTCGTATATATATTTCCTTACATTATCATCTTCATTATTATTTTCATGTAAATAGCTTTTCAGTCTTGCCATTTTATATATAGAGACTTTGAATACAAGGTATAAAAGCTTTATTTTTATTTGGTTTTAATATGTTTTATAATCAAATAGAGTTGTTTTCTGAACATCTTATCTACCAAATATTTTAATGATTTATTATTTTCTCATTTTATAATTTATGTTAGGTTATGTAATTGATTTACTTATCTAGCAGTTTATTTATGATTCCTCTTGCTGGGCTTAACAGAACCGAGCAGGGCAAATTCCTAATGTCCACTCCATACGTTCTTGTCGTTGCAGCTGTTATTACTATGTGATTATTCATATAGTATACGAACATGGATGGGCTGCTCAGCAACACACATTAGCCAGTGTGGTGAGTTTAGGGGTTTTTTATCTCTGAGTTTAAGATCAGAAACACCGTGGTCTTTTTTCTCAGTTGCTTGATAAGGCAGAATGAATGTTTGTGTAAATGATAAATATTTTTCCAATACATATATACAATTATGACAGACAAAAATAAATCATGGCCCTTATTCCCAGGAGACTGTAAAGTCACCAACCAAGGCAGCGGTTGGTGGCCGAAGGCAGAGGGTGCTAAGAATTCCCGGATTGCTGACCCAGGCTGCCATTTACTTACAACTGCAGATCACTTTCAAGTGAAGAAAGATTGCAATAATTAGAAGAAGACCTGTCTTATATTAAATGGGACATTATTGGAATTTGTGAAGTTAGAAGAAAAAGTGAAGAGACAATTGATTTAAAAAGTGGACATGTACTCTATTATAAAGGCACAAATATTGGAAATACAAGTAGTAAGATTCATTATAAATAAAAAGTGGAAGAACAACATTGTGGAGATTGATGGTGTATCGGACAGAGTGACAAGATTAGTTATACAACTTAATAGCAGATACCAAATGCAGATAATTCAGGTTTATGCCCCAACAAGTTTTCATAGTGATGAAGTAGTAAGAAGATTTTTATATGCATATACAAAATGGTTTTGATCAGAGTACACAACATTTTAAAATTGTTATGGGAAACTTTAAGGCTAGAATTGGTAAACAAATGAAAGATGAAAGTGCTGTAGGTAATTTTGGTTATGGTAATAGAAATGAGAGAGGACATAGACTTGTGGAGTTTTCAGAAAAAGAAAAACTTTATATGATGAATTCTTTTTTTGAGAAAAATGTTAAAAGGAAATGGACATGGAAGCATCCAAATGAAGGTACAGCAGAATTGGATTATATTTTGACTAACAGAAAATACATATTTCAAGATTGTAATGTTCTTAATAAATTTAACACAGGAAGTGATCATCGATTAGTAAGATGGAAGATATGTGTTAATGCAAAACTAGAGACAAAAATTATTAAGAAAAACAATATTTAGAATTGATATTTCTAATCATCAGAAATATTCTAATGAATTTAAATTAGAACTTACAATCGGTTTCAAGTATTAGTAGACTTTGAACATGATTCAGATTTGAATGAAATTAATATGAAAATAACTGATACCTTGTAAAAACTGCAACAAAGATAGTTGCTAGAAAAAAGCAGCAATTGGCCAATAAAATTTCTACTGAGACTAGAGAATTTATGAAGAAAAGAAAGAATATGAAGATATACAAAAATGATGCATTTAGAAGAATTGAATATCTCGAATTTGTAAAATGGTATGAAAAAGAGTTGAAAATGATATAAGAAAGTATAACTGTGAACTAGCAAGGCAAGCTGTTGAAGAAAATAAAAGTCTCAAGAATGTAAAACAACATTTTGGTATTGATAGGAAATTTATATCTGCAATAAGAAGAAAAGATGGAATTATTACTAAAAAGAGAGATGACATCATGAAATGGGTAGAAGACTTTTATCAAGAATTATATAGTATACCGAGACAAAGTTGGTACATGTATATACGCACACACACGAGCAATGTAAACACTCTGTTTTTTCTCACTTTCAACTGATGATGAAAAATAGATATAGTTTTCTTTCAATACTTTATAAAATACACTGTAAAATAAAATGTTAATATTTCTGATTAAATAATTTAAGGCTTTCATATAATCTGCTAAAATAATATCCTCTAAAAATAAAATATAAAGTATTACTAATATGCCATTTTAAATCTCAATAAGTGATTTCTACTTGTATATGCCGCGGGGATAATTAAAAAGGGTTTTATTTTAAATTATAACTGTAGTCAAAGTTAAAAGCTTATAGAAATGATTTTTGAGAAAGATTAAATGCTCGACTTTTAAACTAATATAAAGTAGATTGTTCTCTTAAAACACGCACACACGTATGCATCAAAGGTGTGAATAAGTATTTTTATTTATTAACTGAGATTGCAATATGAGATTGCCTAAACCTAAGATTGCCTCCAGCATATGGATTGAGTGAACATTACGTAGGACACGGACCCTAACGACAACTCAGAGAATATGGAACTCTGGGCGGAGATTCGATCCTCAGATAATACCCAACCCATATAAATATCAAGCAAAATCTAAAGATATTAGTCATTCTTTATTCTTGATTCTTTATTCAAAATTCATTATTAAAAAGTCATTCAGTAATCATCTCGTTTTCATTTTGTTTTTTTGCTATCCGGTTTATTCAATATGATCGCAGTGAAATCAGTATTTAGAGTGTCGGTCGTCATGATGGGCTAGGAAACCCTTCAGTGATTGATCGACGCTCCGCCGCCAGAACATCTCCACAGCTATGAATAATCAACTACAGTACCATCCGAAAATAGTGCTCCAACCAGTCCAATAATGTTGTTCCGTTTGAAATACATGAATCGTCCAAACCTACTATGTTGAACTAATGTAAAATGAATAACCTTGTATTATGGAAAACATCATCTACCATGTTCGAACCCTCACCAGATTAGAAGCAACGGAAGACTAAGCAAAAATCCTAGGTAAACACTTTATTTTATAATGTTTTCATTCATTCTTTACGTAAACTTTAAAAGGCAATCTCATAATTAATTAAATTTGACTTTCGTAAATCAAACTATAAAATGATCCGTAATTCCTCATATTTAAACTTATTATTTTAATCTTCGTAAATCACATGCTATGCAATTATTTAAATCTTAGGACTTTTCAGTTATGAACTTTGACCTTAGTTATTATCTTATACGCTATAACACACCTAATTTCAAAATGTAAATATGTATTTTACCATCCATGTTTATTATGCATAATATGTTCTTTTCTGTGCGAGTGCGTGAATGCACGTATGTGCGTGTAAATAAAATTGTTAATCAATATTGCATTTTTTTTTTTTTTTTATATTCAATAAATTTCTTTTTATAATTTAAACAAGTCGAGCATTTCTCAAATCATTTCCTATAATTAAATCTATATTTTTTTTGGTTATTTTGATTATTAATAAAGTTAGCATTTATTCATGCAATTAATTATTTTACTTTAGATTCATCTTTCTTATCCTTCTTTTGTTTGTTTCTTTTAAATTTCATTTATAAACATCGTGCCGTAAGTCACGATGTTTATTTCTTATGTAGTTAAGATAGATTTAAGAGTTGGGAGGGCCTATTATTAATAAAATGTAAATAAATGTCAATAATAAGTATGTTATATACAATAAGCGGGGGATTGAACTTGTAAACACTTGTGTTGAAATAGCAAGAGTAACCTCATAAGATCTGGTGATAATTAATAAGCGATCCTTAAGCCAGTGATCGACTTAGTAAAAGCTGCCACAGTTTGGAGATCATGAACAATCGTCCACTATAGGAGAATAATTTTTATAATGATTTTGCTGGCGACCTTCCGAGTCACCTTATTGGTCCATGCTTAAGATTTGAAGCTAAGTGGGTGGGATTGAACTTTAGTATGACTGGCGATGTAAGGTGATACAAGTAAGTTAAAATCAACTAAAATGATCGTATCTCAACTTGCCTTATGATGTGGATCGTGAATAACTGTCGATGTGAAAAAAAAATAAACCTTAGCTGTAACCTGTTTGTTTCGAGAACCAATCTCGGAGTGTAGAGTGAGGGTTCAGATTTAAGCGTCCAGCAGGTGAGCTCAGTATAAATAGAAACTCAAACATAAGAAAAAGCAAATCTAGATACTAACCAAAAGCGGCGAACTTGGACAAAACAAGGAGATATTATGATAAAAAAAAAAGCCAGAAATATATACAACAAACAGCCGGAACATAAATGGCGTGCATTAGCAAAATATGAATGAATAAATATCAAAATTACGAACGAAGCAAAATAAACAAAACAAATAAAGCATAGCTTGGAAATAAGGGATAGTGAGCACATAAGATCGGTGCTATCACATAAAACAAATAATCAAAATAAAGAAGGCTTATCATCAAATAGATATCAATAGCCGAAATCAAGTGAGAGGAGACAGGGAAAGCCCCACAGCATTTAAAGAAGGCCGAGGGGAAGTGAAGAAGGGCCAGATCGGTCATAAAACAATAGTAAAGATGGTGGGCCAGATGAGGTGAAAGAGGATGGGGAGGGGTGAGAGGAACTGTTGGGAGATCCGAAGATTTGAGAAGACACAGAGGCTGGGGAGGAGCAGGACAGAAATAAAATCACAGGAGTGAAAATGAAATCACCTGGAGTGAAAATAAAGCTAAACAGTAAGGCAAAGCCTGAAGAAGGTGAAAATGGCGCAATAACTGTAGAAGTGGGAGCTAGAGAACACTTAGCACAAAAGATTGGTGATGGATACAAAGATGAAACAGAACCCTGTGAGCAGGACAGGAAAAAATCATGACAAACGACTAGAAGTTGGAGAGAGAGATTAGAAAGGAAATAAATAAGAGAACAAACATAGTAGTGACTGAAAGACAAGTTCATCAAAGACCTTAGAGCGAAGTGAGGCAGAGCTTATCGACACACAGAAAGCGTCACCAAGACTCTTTCCGGGATTTTCAAATGAGCAGGATGAAATTGCATTTACCACTTACCCGTGCTTCCCAAGGACTGGCTCGGGATTGGTGGAGACCATCGAATTCAAACCCAGATCGTTCATGAATGCAATGAGGAAATCTCCAGGAGTTTCGTTTTCTGGGCCCCCCCAGAAGAATCTACTTTACATTGGAAAAAAGTGAAACTCAAGTCAAAGGCAGCTATCACCCAATTTTTTTACCACGAACAGGTGGCGGTCTTCAGCAGCTGCCAGCACCATATGACAGAAGAACAGATGTCCAGAATTGTTGGGCACTGTGCACCAACGGACATCAGGATGATCAGTGAGGCAGGGCAGCAAGAACATCACAGGGTCAGAAAGCATGTGCAAGATTAGACGAGCAGGGAGAAGGAGAGACAGATAGAGGCCAGACAGAGCAGAAAGGAGGAAACACACCCGTTTGTTACCAAAAGGAAAAAGAGAAGAAGCAGCTACATGCAGGAACAGGACTCATGGCTGGGAGCACATGATTACCTGAATGGCGTTAATAAATTAACTGTTTTTGGAGAACGACTTCAGGGACTGGAAGAGCAAAAAATGTAGCATCAGACCACACAAACAAAGGGGGGAGGGAGTCAAGTAACCACTGATTTCATTTAATTCAATAACTAACATAAAGCTATTAAGGATTTAAATAAGTCAATGTCATTTAGAAACCATGCTTCAAAAAGCTATTGAGGTCTTAAAAGAGAGTTCAATACCTAAACCAATAAACAGCTATAATATAGTAATCCGAAAAAAAAAAAAAAAAAAACAGAAGACTAACTTAGAGGGAAAAGAGAGCCGGATCACGAAAAATTTGTAGATCGCTGTTTACCTTCTCCTTAATATTATAAATTGTTCTAGGAAGTGCACAGACTGGATATATTACAGTATATTTGTGTTCTGGAGTGATGCTTACCTCTTACTTGTCAGATTTTTTTCTGCAGAGGGACGTCGGAAGGGTCCGTCCCCTGCCTCCACTTAGATGAGGCCGTAAGGAAAGGCCATGTAAGATAGTCTAACATTTGTCATCGCGGGGCCTAGGAAATGTCCATCCCATACCCCTTCCACAGGAATTTTTTACAGCTCGATTGGGTGCAGATGATACCAATTGTATATTCAGTGGCTGGGAGTTAAGTGAGATCAAGATCAGAGCCTGACCACATAACACTGCCAATGTGTTTTCTTTAAGTAACAGAAGGTGGGACACAGGGAAATGGCTAGAGTATGGCGGGAAAAGTCATTAGTCCGGAGGTGAAAAAAAAAAAAAAATTAAAAGTGACTGAAAGCAATAAGCATTTGCATTTTTTTTATATGAGCATGTGGGATATGCAAAGAGACAAGCGTTGCATCAATATCAAGTCTGAGGATACAGATCAACCTTACACACACCATAAAACAGCATAAGAACCTTCAATAACTTTTATTTTTGTCGATAAGCCAATCAGTTTCATTTCTCTCTTCATAATCACATTTCCCATAAAGAACATAATTGGTAGATGCCGACGTTGAAAAGCATCTAGTTGGTGATCCAAGCCTTTGAGATAAATAAAATGAGTAACAAAAAATAATACGACATACAAACCAACAAAATAATAATTGCATCATAAAATAGCAAAAATAATTATCAATCAAAATCTGCGGAGAATTAGAAATGTTTAATTTTGAAATACAATACAATCTAAATTAAAACTTAAAAGAAGGTTTGAGGAAGAAGATAATGCTAAACTCTAAACTTAAAATAACTGAGTATTATTCTAGTAAAACCTACATACCTGCGCGCATATAAAGGTGTGAAGGGAATAAGTTGGTTGATCAAAGAGGTTGCAAATGGGTTGTTAAAGTAATATTGCGTTAGCTCAAAAAGTGAAGTAAGCATAGGTTACATAACAAGCTTGGATCAAACGGTAACTCCAAGAACAAAGAACTATAGGAGGTAGAATTGGATCTAGAGATGGATCAAAGCTCTTATAATACTGATCAAAACCTATTAATGCTGGATTAAATTGCAGGTTAATTTTGAAATTCTTTTATTCAAATTTTAGAAGCAGTTGATTCGATTTAGTTCGATTGTTCATTTGATTAACATATGTTTATTGTTGTTTTATTTTCCAATTCATAATGCGCTGAATTACCACTGATCTATTTTATTTAGATGGTATGCTTTTGTTTAAAATTAAATTGGTCAGGATTAACCAGACTATTCATAATAACCTTTAAGTGGTCATCATGAAATTAATATCAGCAACTGTGAGGAACACAATCATGAGGGCCACTAATACAACTGATGACTGATGGTAGCTCACTACACAAATATCTCAAAACTGTGATTCTGATAACTGAGTAATGTGGTATAAGTGAATACTCCTAATAAAAGTAATTTTCAGTTGAAACTTTACTCAAAATAGTCCAGTTAGTGAACCGTAACTAATTGCAACCTTAAACCAATCCTAGGTAACTATCATTTTTATTATGTTACTCACACTCAATTAATAAATAGTAGGAACAATCTTAGTAGTCTTAACCAACATAGGTTACTCAAATAATTCTTAAATTTCCTCGTCATGATAGTGGTTATCTTGTATTACTGATCTTAACATGAACTTTGAACTTAGCAGTGATGCTTAAGGAAAGATTACATATTTATCAAATAGAAGAGGAACACATATAGTGTATTAAAATTAAAATTGTGTAGGATGTACTCATGGGTTCATATGTACAGATAAAGAGTGTAATGTAGTGTATGATAAATCAAGTAGTGATGTTTTGTAATAGTCTCAATAATGTTAGTAATCAAATAAATTAGCAATGTTTTCTTTTCAATATTTAGTAAACTTGAACTAATATCATATCAAGATCAAAACATATCTCAAATCTTTTCATATTGATCCAAAAGCCATACGTTGATTATTTTATTCTTTGATGACTTATCTTTGAAGATCGATTTAGTCAATTTTGAATTTCAATTTAGTTATTTTATTAATTATGCTCTATCCATGGTACAGTAGATCAGGAGATATTTCTGCTACCTTACCTTAGTTAAAGATGGAGATAAGTTGGAAGCGAGTAGGTCTATAAAACAAAATAGAGATCAATAAATTAATCATTATATACAATAGCGAGGGGATGAACTTACCAGCCTTGTGTTTGAGGCAATAGCGAACAATATATAAGAGTCAATTGATGCTAAATAACTTTGCGATCTTTATACAGCGATCAAACTTAAAAATAGAGAAAACGCACGATTTTTTTAATTAGCGGACATAAGCGTCTTCTCGGGAAGGTCAATTCTGAAAACAATCATGTAATATGAATTTTTCATTTATTGGTCCATGCTGCAGAGTTTTAAGACTAGTGGTGGGATTAGACTTAGAAATCGTTTAGCTTGCCTGATGTAAAGTTTCGTCACGCGTAGTTGAAATCAAGCAAAAATAAGTAATCTGAGTTTACCCCACATATGTGGTCGACGAATAACTTTAGTCATGAAAAAATAAACCTTACGCTATGTCATGTTTGTTTCGGAAGCCGTAATCTCGGAAGA